>FTLJ01000133.1:0-46060 GCA_900155495.1 Porogramme epimiltina | reverse complement strand
TCCTCCGGCCGCCCCCGCCTTCGTATTTTCCCCGCGCGGATCCGCGCACCCGCCACACCGCCGGACCTCACCTCACCGCACCGCGCCGTACGCGCCGTGCACCACCACGCCCCGTGCGCCACACAGGGCCGGCAAGGACGCGGCGCGGGCGTACGGCACCGGCTGCTTCAAGACACACCTCACGCACGATCTGCGCGGGCTAGCCGAGAGCGAGATGAGGGTGCGTCCCGCTCTCGCCCTGCTCCTTCCTTTGTGCTCTGTGCTCTGCGTCCTGCACGCCCTCCCGCGCCGCCTCGCTGTTGCAACCGCTGACGCCAACACTGGTGCTGGTGACGGTGGCGGCGGGTCCTGCACCCTGGGGACCCTAGGGACCAGCGCGGCCCTGGGGGGCAGGGTACAGGTCCGGGCAGCGGCGCGGGCCGCGTGCGGCACGCAGCGCACGCACTCACGCGCCGGGGGCTAGGCTCACTCACGCTGACGTCTTTCCATCGCTCTCGCATGTTGGCTTCGCCTGCTCGCTCGTGTGTGTGTGTATGCGCGCGCGCGTGCACGCGTGTAGGGCGTCGAGCACTGGAAGAAGTTCTACGCCGAGTCGAAGAAATACAACCGGGTGGGCCGGGTGGCGCACCCCCCGATCGACCCCGCGAGCCCCATACCGGAGCACTGCGACCCGAAGAAGGCGCAGAAGTTGAAGGAGCAGGAGGAGGCGGAGGCACGGGCGAAAGCGGAGGCGCACGCGCAGGAGGCGGCGGGTAAGGCGTCGAAGGGCGCGCACGAGGAGCTGTGAGGATGGAGGATCCCGCCGGGGCCTCGCTGGCGCGGGGAGGGTCGGGGCACGCGGCGGAGTTGGGCGTGCCCTCGGTTACTCGGAGCTCGTTCGCTGCTCTCCGCATTGCCTCTCAGCGCGTTATCTGATCGTGTGCGAATCTGGAGGGAATATTTACAATTTATTAGGAGCGCGCGTATAATATACACACATCGACGATCCAGAGAGTGGAAGGGATATATACAGGTGCGGGGGCAATAGGAAGGGCGCTGGAGGCGCCGAGAAGAAGGAAACGAAGAAATTACGAAAGGCGCACGTACAAAGATGCGAGTGAGAAAGAAGCTGAAAAAAAGTGCAAGAATGCGGAGAAGGGGGTAAAAAAACGCTGTCCGTGTGCAACCGCGCGGTGACCCGACCGGCTCAGGGACGCTTGACGGGCGTGGCTCTGTCAATCCTAGAAAGTTCCATTTATTTAGAGAGATGAGCACAGGCGACGGTGCGGAGAAGGCTGCGCACCTTGGGCCCTTAGGGAGAGGGCAAAGGGGCGAGGTGGGTGGAGAGGTAGTTCTTGATGATGGGGAAGTCGGCCATGGAGGCGTCGGTCATGGCCGAGTAGTCCGCATCGCGGTACTTTGCCACGACCAGATTGCCTCGCCAGGCGCGGGCGTCAGCGAACACCTGGCCCTGAATCTCGCGGATGCACTTGTTGACCGGGAATGCCATCCCGTCGCGCGAAACGGTGGGGTAGAAGACGATGTAGGGCGTGGGGAACTTCTTGAGCATGCCGTCGAGGGCCTCCACGAGCTGCCGAGGGCGCGGGCGCGAGTGGGCGCGAGGGGAGTGACGGAAAAACCGGGCAGCCGGGAACGCGGACGAGGACGCGAGCGCGTGTGCAATACGGCATCGTACGCGACGGGTGGACGGGGTGGAGGGGTTCGGCGATTTAGCAAGAGCGTCCGGCAACTAGAATGTGTGCAAAGGAAGGCGAGGCACTCACATGGAAACGCCACGCCTGGGAGCCGAGCTGGTCGGCGATGTAGTCCATGTACATCTCCGGGTGCGGGACGCGGCCGGCGCGGTACGGCTCAGCGGGAGGGGAGCCGTGGGCCCCGAGGGGGGCCGGGCTGGTCATGAGCGGGACGATGTGCGGCGGGCGGTCGTCGGCGGGGAAGAGGATGGCGTCGTAGGTGCCGACGTCCATCGGGCGGGGGCGCGAGCGTGCGGAGGTGGGGGCGAACGTCGTCGGGCGAGGGTCGGGCAAGGGTGGTGCGGTCAGCGAGGGGCGCAAAGGGTATGAAGATCTAATGTACAGGGAAAGGAAAGGTGAAGAGGAAACAGAAGCCGGGCCTGTCTGTGGAGGAGACGAGGCTCAGCCAAACGGTGTAGGATTAGCTTACCGTCATGGAGGGCGGGGTCGGGGACTTATATACACGCGTCGCGGACAGAGGAGGAGGAGTGTCGTTTAGCGAGATTCCTCTGGATCGGGGTAGAAGGAGGGGGCGGGAGAGAGAAGGGCTGGTGACGAAACGCCTCATGCTGCAACCGCATGGAGTAGGAAAAGGCGTCGGATCGCGGCGAGACATAGGTTCACGGCTGGCAATGAGAATCGGGTAGATATCAGCGTGGATGACGAAGGGGAGAGGGTATGTGACGCGGAAAGGGCTGGGTATGGGAGACGCGTCGCGTGAGGAATTCTGGAGAGAGCATGCGGGGGAGCACGCGGTGCGAAGAGGGGGACTAGTGTGCAGACGGTGGGTGGGAGGCAGCACCTGGCAGTAGCTGGGAGACGTTCTCCAGGCCTGGGACCCAAGGCCCGCGGAAAATCATGTCACAGCATATTGGTCACGGTCACGGACACGCGTGCGTGACGTGCGCGTTGCACGACGCGCCCTTGTGTTGAGTGCCGAGGTCTGCAAGGCTCTCTGCCTGCCTACGCCTGCACCTGCCGCGCTCGAACTGGGTTCCAACTCCCTGCACGACCACTCTCCACTCGCACGGCACGGTCTAGATCCCCCTCTCTGGCCGCGTACCTGGGCCCTGCCCGCCCGCACGACGCACACCCCCGCCCGCACTCGCCACTCCTCGTGCCCCGCCACCATGGAACCCTCGGTCCTCGTCGCGTCCCATCTCTCAGCCCTCTTCCCAGCCACACAGCCCATCCCTGTCTTCTCCACCCAGACCGCCTTCCCCACCGACCCGCCGCGCTACCCGTCCTCCCAGTCCCCAGAACACGCCTCCTTCGCTGCCCTTTTCCATTTCACCCAGACAGGCACAATCCTCCTCCGAGTCTCTCATGACGGTCACTTGTTGGAACTCCTCTCCCTCGCACACGACATCCCGCCCCTTCGCTTCGATTTCCCCGCAGCAATTCTCCCTAGCCCCTCGATCATGCTCTGGGAGAATGAGGAGCTCCACGTCCTCCTCGCGACCCGCTTCTCATCCCTCTACCGGATCGTAATCCCGCTCCGCGAGGGCGCGCCTCTCTGGTCACCCGCCGCCAACCGCAGGTGGTATCGCGAATATGTAATTCAGACTCCCTGTGACGGCCTCGTCCAGGTGCAGAGCACTCATTCCGTAGTCCTCACCCTTCCCGACGGCTCCATTCTCCGCCTGGAGGCAGATGACCTTGGCGGTGACACAACGGACGGTAAGCCAATCTCTCATCTTCACACTTAAGCTTTACGCCTTACTCCTCGCGTCTTCCTGTTATCAGACATTTGGCGAGAGTCCAAATCCGACTCCCGCTCCTTCCTCCACTCCCTTACATCTCTCCTTCACGCTTCGCCACCCGGGGGCTCGGATATCGTCTGCATATCCAGCCACCCGCAACCGACAGATATCGGGAACGTATGGACCCTATCTCGCGACCGCCATCTTCGCATGTGGACAGCAAGAGGTGGATGCGTTGCGGAATACGTCCTTCCATCTGCGGCCCCGGGTCGTGTCGTCCATGCTCCGCGAGCGTCCCCAAGCCCCGCGAAGCCTTTAGTCCTACTTCCCCCAGAGCCGCAGAAGCTGCTTTGCATCTTTACGCCGGACCACACGGATGATCCGCATGTCTTGGCCTTCATACCCACTGAGGGCTCCCTTACCTCCGGCGGCTTCTTTCAACTATTCTTAGTTGACGGAGATATCCTGCGGCCTCTCCCTGCGTTCGAGGCTTCTGAAACAAGCGTACACTGCCACCTTCAGGACTTCACTGTCCTGGACGGCACGCTGTACACGCTCTGGGACAAGCAAGGCCAGTCCATGGTAGAAGTCCGGCTTCTTCCTTGGGAGGCTTCGGCCGTGTCCACAGGCTGGACCTCGGCGACCTACGCGCAAGAAGCGGAGCTAACGCCTGCCTTCTTGGACGAGCTGTTGCTTTCAAGCGGCTCGATGGCCGACAAATTCTTCGACGCTATCATGCGCCCTGGCACCTTCTCCCCCCTCACGCTGCAGTCCGCCATTACTCAATACACCGACGCGCTCCGCTCTCTGCCGCCGCCCTACGCTCCTCAACTGCTCGCTTCCTACGCAACGGTCGCGGAGCAAATCGCCTCCGTCGTCGGATGCACCGTTCAGCGAACCAAGGACTTGAAGACTGGGGCGCCGCTGGACCAGAACTACTGGAATGCGCTGAAGCGGGACTGGGAAGGTTTCATAGCCCGCTGCCGAGAGATTGAGCGGAATGGCCGCTGGCCTTTGGCAATAGGCCGCGGCAACCCCGATGACGGCATTCTTATTATTGAGCGGGAACGGGTCGCGTCCCTTGCAGGAGAGGACCTGTCGCTGCGCCTCCACCGGCAGCTCTCGGCCACTCAAACCGTCGATCACCAGTTCGCCCTGCTGGAGGTCCTCTGGGTAATGCGCAGCCGGCTTGGCCCCCGCCTGCTCCGGATGCTGGAGGACCGACTCCACGAGGTCGCCCACCAAGAAACGGCTTTCCCTTACCCGGATATTATCGAGGACCAGGTGCGGTCGACGTCTTTCAGCGAGGAAATTGACGAAACCCTGGTCTTCTGGGTTGCGGACCGCCTCAAGAATCTCGGTAATATCCAGGAAGGTGCTCGCTTCGTCCTCGATATAATCGGCGGATTCGACAAGGAAGTGAAGAGGGAAGAAGACGAGGCCGAGCTCCTTTCCCGGCCCACCAGTCCCGAGTGGGTAAAGGCCCTCACCGCTTCATACGTCACAACCTCGATCCACGCGCGTTATGACATTTCGCTCTCCCTCATGATCCTTCTCCTTTTCCTGGACGGGGAGTTGCGGCAATGGGACGCGAGCCTCCTCGCCGAGATTTTCGTCGTCTTCCGGGGCATCGCGATGTTGCGGCACGTCGCGCGGCAGCCCGCAGGCGACGCGGCAGCGCAAGCGGGGCACGGCGCTTCCTCGGGGGGAGCAGACGAGGACGTCGTCGCGCAGATGCGCAACATGCACGTCTCCTCCGCCGGCGGCGTCGCGGGCGCGGGGCCTAGCAAGTTCCAGCCGGCCCACTCGCTCGTGCACCGGCTCGCGGCGCTCTACGGGCACTCGCACGCGGGCCTGCCCGTCGCCGCGCACCGCCTCCTCGACGCGACGGGGCTTCTGCAGTCGCTCTCGCCCGCGCACGCGACGCGGCTCGAGGTGCTGTTCTGCGAGCGGCTGCGACTGCTGGGCTACCGCGAGGTCGCGCGGGAGGCGCTTGCGTGGCTTCCCCGTACGCCCAGTGTGACGTGCGTCCAGGCGCGACTGCACTTGGACGAGGGGCGGTTCGACGACGCGGCGGAGACAATGGAGGTGCTCGCGGGGAGCTTTGGTGAGCGTGACTGCCTTTTCTTTCGTGATCGGGGCTCGGGGCTGATTTAGGCTTTGCCACTGCCACTCCGACCCGCCTAGGTCCGCACTCTGCGCTGTCAATCGACGACCAGGAGGCACTGGCCGTCGTCCTTCCCGGGGGACGCATCTTCCCTACGCAGTTCGAGTTCTATCTCCACGTCGCGGATCTGTTCAAGACCGCCGGGAACACGCAGTACGATGTCCACTTTACGCAGCTCGCGCTGTCCGTCGCCGCGCCGGGATTGGACACGTCAAGCTTGTACCACACCGCGATAAAGGGCCTCACGGATCTAGGCCAGTACGAGGACGCGTACGCCGCCCTGGTCTCGACGCCCTACGAACGACTGTGCGCTCCCTGTCTCCCCGATTTGTTCATGCCGAACGCTGACGCGGGTCTGTCAGAAAAAGGGACTCCGTCAGTCAGCTGATTTACCGGATGTGCGAGGAGAACGCGGTCGACAGGCTCATGGCCTTCAATTTTGCCGGTCTGGCCGACGAGTTGGAGGACGCGCTGGCTTTCAAGGCCCGGAACGCGGACCCTCGGATCCGACCTTTCTACTCTCGTATTCTCTACACGTGGTATGTCTCCAGGGGGGACTACCGTAATGGTGAGTCCGGCCCCGCTCTCCCACAGCATGGACGCGGACGGTGTTAACGGGCAGATAGCGGCGCTCACGATGTACCAACGCGCACGCAAGTTCTCGGCCGCGATGGGCGACGCGGCTGCATTCGTCGAGCTCGCAGAGCTGCAGCTAGAAGCCTATGTCGTAGCGATGAACGCGCTCGCGCTGGTGGACCCGAGGAGCCAATGGATCACCCTTCCCATCATTGCAGAGGCTGGTCAGATCGGGCACGAGGTGGGTGGAGACCCGAAAATGGAAGCTAATGAGGCTCGCTGACCCTGCCCGCCAGCAGCCCCGCAAACGCCGTAGGCTGTCCAAACATATCCCGGAGGTAAAGTACGGGCTGGGAAAGCGTGACTCCGAGGTTGTCGAGCTCAAGGACATGCAATTCGAGTATGCGCTGCTCGCCGCGCGGGTCGAGCTCGCCCGTAGGGACCCCACGCTCCTGGCGGCCGGTGGTACGTCCTTCCCCTATCCGGACCCTCGACCCCTGTTTCGCGCGCGCACGCCCCGGTACTGACGGTGCCCTCGCTCCCCTCCCCTGCCCGCCTCGCGGACCGTGCCCAGACTTTGCGCTCCCCCCTGCCTCCCTCGTCCTGCGCCTCGCGCAGGCGAACCGGTTCAACACGGCCATGGCTGCCGCGCGCAGCCTCGACGTTGACATGTCTGACCTGTTCGCCCACCTCGCGGCGCGGTGCCTCCGCCTGTCGCGGGACCCAGACTCCGTGATGTAAGCACCCTCTCTCTCGTCTCGCGCCCCTCCCCTGATTCCCCGCATTGCGCCCCCCTTGCCCCGCGCCGCGGTGGTGGGCCCGGGCCGGGACCGCCCACCTAAACCCGTTCGCTCGGGCGTGCGCGATGGCCGATGCGCGATGTCCGATGCGTCTCGATGTTCGATGCGATACTGATGACCTGCCTCCACCCCCTTTTTTCCTCGCCCTCTCCCTCTTTCCCATCCCCGCGTTCGCGCGCTGCAGGAGCGAGGACACGTCCGATTGGCTGCTCACGGACAAGGTCTCGTCCTGGCCCGGGACGCCGGCGGACCAGGGCTGGCGGTACCTGCGGCAATCGCTCGAGCAGCACGACGGGCCGCGCACGGACTACGCGTACACCAAGGTCGTGCTCGAGACGGTCATGGGCTTGGACCGCCGCGCGGCACCGCCCCCGTGGCTCGTGAATACGCTCGAGGTGCGTTCAGGACGCCTGCGAACGAAGCAACGGTGTGTGCTAACGCGGACGCGTGTTTTGCTTGTGCGGTGTTAGGAGCACCACCCCGAGTACCTCATCCGTACGTGCCTGCGATTCGAAGTTTTCGAGGCGGCCTTGGAACACACGCTGTCGATGATGCGCACGGTGAGTGGTCTGGCAGCTCACTTTTTCCCCTGCGCTCCCCTCTGCCCCCCTCGCCTCCGCGCCTTCTCTCGCATCGCGCGCGTCCCTCTCGTAACCCTCAACGAGCATCGCTGACTTCTGTTCGCTTGCTTTTTGCGCGCCTGCTCGGGAATATCGCGGGACGGCCTGGACCAGAGCGGGACGCAGCTGACGGACGAACTCGCGAAGGCAGCGGGCGTGACGTGGCTGCCGTACACACTCATCGATCAGGTGCTCGTCGCGGCGGACGCGCAGAAGGCGGAGCTCGCGCCGCGCGCGCGCACGCTGCTCGACGCGCTGCGCGCCGAGGTCGCGACGCGCTCGAAGCGCGTGCAAAAGTGCAGCCTGGCGGTGCGCGCGGCGGCCGTGGCGAGCGCATGAGCGTGACGTTAACTAACCCCCACCCTACCCCACCCCGTCTCCACCTCCACCTCGGAAGCGCCGCCTCAAAAATTCGTGTAAAACGTCCGTGCGTGCTTCGCGGACCGCGTCGTATGAATTGTACGAGTATTCTCTACGCTACCTCTCTGTTGTCACGCTTTGCTGTCGCAATTGATTGTGCTTCGTGCCTCATTTAGAGGTCAGTTCGGAACCCTGTCTTTGCTCGGTCTAGCCCCTGGCGGCCATACGGAATTGCGAGGGAGTATAACCTACCAGCCAGTAGCGCATCAGCCAACGCGCATTGCGCGTTGCGCGCGTTACCCCGCGCCCGGTGGGGCGGCGCCCTAGGCTCGTGCACACCGCAGACCGCGGCGGGGCCCGAGCAGCCAACGGTGGAGGCGCAGTACAGGGTGCAGACTGCGCGGGCGCTCTGAGGGAGGGCGATCGGCATCCGCGCCACAGGCAGCCGGTGGCTTCGAACTTCGAAGTACGCATCCTCGCTCTTCCCACGAGCGCGCAGAGAGGGTGCGCCTCGGACATGTCGGACGGCGATTTGAATGGCGGACGCCCGGCGGGGGCGCGAGGGGCGAGAACGCGAACGCGAAGCAAGGAAAGGAAAGGGTCTGCGCGTACGCACCGTGCTCGCGACGCGCGAGGGGAATGGTCACGCCCAGGGACGCGCGCGGCGACTAGAACCACCGAGGAGGGTTCAGGGCGCTCAGCGCAAGCAGGAAAGGTAAAGACTTGCAGGGCCTCTTCGCAGCGAGATCTATCGCACGTTGCGGGAGGGTCTTCTCCCGTCTGGGTACATAGTCCTCATTAACGGCGAGGTCGAGCGAGCAGTCTCCCTACGCGCGGCGCGATCGCGCCAGCGCGCTGAATGGGACCCTGGTCGCATCTCGGCCCGTGTATGGCATCCGCGGGATTCCTGCGGTACCGAACCGGGCACGATAAGTATTCCGAAGGCGTTGCGGGGGCACCGCGGATAGAACTCTCAAGGCTGAGCTTGCGAGTCCACCGTGCACGCCCTCCCCCCGCTCCGCGACTTCTGGCGGCGCGCGCTGCGATGTGCAGGTCGGACTGTCGTCCCGAACAGAATCCGTCGTTGCCAGACGGCGGTCAGGCGGATGAGTGTCCTGCGGGGTCGCCCCTTCTGCTCACGGAAATCTGGATGGTGTCAGAGTCCGGCGGACGTCATTGCCCCGCACGCTGGAGGCGGCGTACTTGGAGGGTTCCTGCACCTCCTTCGCGTTCTTCAGGGCGCAAAGGTTCGCGGACGTATGCTGTGGACACACGGGGCGCGGGCAAGGTGCCTCCATGCAGTTTAGCGACGTCATCGCAGCGTGCGCGGGGCGAGCTATCTTGAAGACGCACAGGATGAGATATGCAACGAACGAGACAGGGCGAGAACGACGGCCAGGCTGCTCGGCCGACCGTGGGAATTCCGCCCGGGCGGTCGGGTGAAGTCGAAAACGCGGGTCCAACACAGCGCTCCTGCCCGTCATCGTCCTCATTCTATTCCTCGTTTCCCCACTCCTTCTTCGTCGTCATGTCGCAGTTCCGCCGGGGTTTCATGAAGAACTGGTTCGCCATTGAGGTCCGCCCGTCTGCGCTTCTGCCCTGTAAATCCCCCTGCTGACGCCCCAACCCGTCACCCAAGGCGACGCCTATGTGAGTATCTCCACTTGCTCCGCACCGCGCACCGGTGCTCAATTGCCCCAGCTACGCCGTCGTCGGTGTCGTCGTCGTTGGTGCGAGCTGGTACTTGACCCGCCTCGCCCGCGGCCCTGCTGGTGCGTCCGCTCCACCCCTCCCCTTTTGCTCCACGGTGCTCAACACGCACCCCTCTTCCGTCCTATTCCTGTGTCCGTCCAGTCGTCTGGACGAAGGACAACCCGACTCCCTGGAACGAGATTAAGCCCAACGAGGGCACGAAGCTCCTCACCGTCAACCAGCACTTCGACAAAAGGTACGCCCCGCCCGCTTCGCTCGCCTGCTCGCGAACATGTGGTAACGAACGTTCGCCGCGCGCGTGCGTGCGTGTGTGCGTCATTTTCCAGCTGGGACCGCAAGAAGCTGTAAAGGTCTAGGCGGTGTGCTGCAGTTACGGAGGGCATGTGCGGTCGGAGCGGTCGGATGCGCCGTGCCCGGGGGCACCATCTGTGTAGAGTCGCTGTCGTCGTCCGTTCCAACGTAAATCCTATTTGTCTTCGCTCGCTTCAGGAATTCAGTCCTCTTCCCCCGAATCTCGGCGGGTCGGTGGGATGCACGGACTCGTGACCGTTTTTGCGATAGGTGGCTGAGAATGGCGCGCGTTCCTATCGTTGCGGGGTCCGTGGATGATCTGTAAGGCGGCCCGTTCAGCTTGCTATAAAACCATCAAGAACCTTCCCTGGGGTCGCAAGCTCGTCTTTATCGCTGCTGGTAGCTAAAGCGCAAGCACCATGGTCGTCGCTCTCGGATCCCCTCAGCCCGTTTTTGCGCTCCCGCCATTGGAGGACATCCCGGATGGCGAGGAGGATGCGCCGGTGGACGGCCTTCCGGTGGTGCGCCACGCTCCTGTTCCTAGTCTAATCCGTGGCACAGCTCACGGTCGATCGTGCAGAAAGAAGTGGAGGCGACGGGGGTCCCGGAGATCGTTTTCGGCGCGGCGACCTTTTCGCACTTCTACAACTCTGAAGCTACGTACTCTAGCGATCTTCCCGTTCGCACAGTGCGGCTCGCACTCCGGTACGTTGATCGCACTAGTATGTTCGTTGGGGGTAGCAACCTACTTTTTTTCTTCCTCGAAGATACGGCATCCGCGCCTTCGACACTTCTCCATACTATGGCCCCTCCGAGATCGTCCTCGGCACGGCCCTCAAGGTCCTCGAGTCCGAGTTTCCGCGGTCGTCTTACCAGATCGTGCGCCGCCTACCCCGTCTTCCCCGCGGGACGAAAATACTAACGGACGTCCGGCGCGCCAGATGACCAAGTGCGGGCGGTACGGCTCCAAGCAGAGCGAGTTCGACTACTCGCCGGCGACGATCCGCGCGAGCGTCAAGCGCAGCCTCGCGCGGCTGCACACGACCTACCTCGATACTGTGTACCTGCACGACGTCGAGTACGTGTGCGCGCCGGTGGGGCCCGCGGGCGCGGCGGGAAACCCGGACGCGGCGCTCGCGGCGCAGAGCGCCGAGTACGGGCTCGCGGAGGGCCAGGAGGGCAAGATTTGGGGGCCCGGCGACCAGAAGATCCTCGACGCCGTCGCGGAGCTGCGCAGGCTGCAGGACGAGGGCTTGGTGAAGAACGTCGGCATTTCCGGTGCGTTTCCGCTCTCAGCACCCGCTCCCTCCCCCCCGCGCCCTTCCCTGTCGTCCCCGTCCCCGTCCGCATCCCCAACCTCTTGTTTTTTCTCGCATCCCCGCACCCCTGCCACCCCACATTTTCTCGATCTCTGCACCCGCACCCCGCTGTCATACTAGCACGCCGGAGCGCCGCACGCTGACCCAGCCCTGCACACGACTACACACAGGCCTCCCGCTCCCGGTGCTGCTGCGCCTCGCGCTGCTCGTGCGGCACACGCCGCCGTACCGGCCGCTCGACGCGCTCCTGTCGTACGTGCACGTCACGCTCCAGAACGCGCTCTTCGCGACGCACGCGCGCGCGCAGTTTGCGGGGCGCGCGGGCGTGCGGCGGCTCGCGACCGCGTCGCCGCTCTGCATGGGCCTCCTCACGCTGCACCACCCCGCGTGGCACCCCGCGCACCCGGGCGTGAAGCACATGGCGATGAGGGCGTGCGCGGCGTGCAGGGACGCGGGGTGGGAGGGCGGGCTGCCGGCGCTCGCGACGGGCTTTGCGTTCGCGCGTGCGGGGGAGGAGGGGATGCCGGTCGTGGTGGGGCTCAGTAGCCCGAGGGAGGTGCACGAGTGCGTGAGGGCGTGGCGCGTGGTAAGGGAGGGTAAGGACGCGGAGAAGCGCGTGGCGCTGGAGAACGAGGTTGCGGAGATGTTTGGGGGGATGCAGGGGTGGATGTGGGAGTCGCCCGACCCGGAGGCACTTAAGGATTGATTTTTTGGGGGCCGTGGGGTGGGTGGTTTGGAGGAGTAGCGGAATATCGAGATGTATAGCATGCTCAGGTGTATAGTAAGAAGTGGATGTATCTGTGATGGTCATGTAGGTGTCCCAAGCTGGGCTTCTTCTAAGATGGCGCACCGCCGAGATATCCCGATGCTCGGACGGGTGGATACACGAACTCAAGCAACCAATAGAGTCGGGAACACATGGTGTCCAAAAGTAGCCATTTCCCTATGTGAACACAATACAATCCCGATTTGTGGGAGCAGCCCTGGGTGGTTTACTTTGATGAACTTCGAAGAGATCAAAGTGAATTAATTCTCATTGTCCTTTGAGGTCTGATGTATTACGAAAGTGCTTAGACGCACACCAGGGATCGGATTTCAGGATTTCGGAGACGAGGCAGAGCATTGTGATATAACGAGGCCCGAATATAGCGTTCTTCAGCCAGCTCGGTGACCACCGGAACTATCTGTCCTTGATTACACTCAGTCGCTATAAGTATAGAACCCCATGGATGGGATGTTGGATTGCTCTATGGATGTAGATAACGGGGCCGAATCCTAACGAAACGGTACCTGGTGTTTTGTGAAAGCTAGAAGGGCAAGAACTCGAAACGGCACTGGAATCGATGGATTCATATAGTGTCGGACAAGCTGGTGTACGTAGAGCGCATGAAAGCAGGAACAAGGGCGAAAGCTATGTACAGATACAATACCGAGATCCAGGTAGATAAACACTACATACGGCCATGAACTTCGTAACTCACATAAGCAGGGTCCGTGGGCGGACTCTGCGCATACACCGTGTGTACGACGACCCACGGCGATCACCTCCTTGTAATACTAATAGAGACAACTGCATATGTCGTGTGCGGCGGCGTAAATGGCAAATAGAGCACGTACAGTCATTGGGGCGCCACACCGGTTGGCCCCATCTCATCTCCGGGTCTCCTCTCCGCCCCCCGCGGTCCCGGCTGCAACCGTCGCCACCACCTCTACTCCCGCGAACGCTAGTGTCCGACTGCAGCCCCCCCCGACTCCCCCCGACCCGCCTCTCCCTCCTCCACTCAGTGTCCGTGCCCCTGCTGGACAAGGCCACCGAAGCTGTCCGGGCGCTGCATCACGTCCACGAACGAGTTCCACTCCGAGAGCCCAAAGCCGATCGACGCGCCCCACATCGAGCTCTCGTCCGCGGGGTGCACGTACCCGCTCTCGGTCCCGTCCCGGAAGACCTGCTGGTGGTGCGGCAGCGGCTGCTGCATCGCCTCGGCCTGCGTCGTCGCGTAGCGCACCATCGGGAACGACTGGCCCGGCGCCGGCGCCGCACCCGTCGGTGAGTACTGCGGCTGGGCCTGTGGCGGCACCTGCGCCTGCTGGGCCTGCTGCTGCTGTGGCGTGACGTGCGTGTGGATGTGTGGCTGGGGCTGGGGCGGCTGCTGTTGTTGCTGCTGCGCGGCGGGGTGGACGTAGTGCTGGTGCGGGTGGGCGTGTTGGTGCGGGTGCTGGTGCGGGGGGTAGTGCGGCGCGCCGAGGTCGGGCTGGTTCTGCGACGTCCACCGCGTCGCCGAGATCGGCGCCTGCGTTTGCGTCTGCTGGCCCGCCGGCGGCGCGGACTGCGCCTGCGCTTGCGCCTGCTGCTGTTGCTGTTGCACCAGGGCCCCCTGGCGCTGTGGCACGACGCCGTAGGTGGCCCCGCGGGGCGCTTGGGCGGCCGCGCTCGCGGACTGCACGCCTAGATCGTAGCGGCTGTAGCCCGGGGAGTCCGCGGATCTGGAGTATGGCGCATCTTGGTACGGGAAAGCGAGCGTCCGGACGAGGCTCAACACCTGGGCCTTTTTGCGCTCGCGGTCGTCCCTTGAGTGTCCGAGCAGCTCGTCCGAGTAGAGCGGGGCGAGGGCCTGGAGGATCGTCAGGGCCTTGTCGGCGACCGGCATCCAGCGACTCTGTTCGAGAGACGCAATTGACTTGCGGATGTTCTCGCGGAAGAGGCTTGCCGCAGCCTGGTCTGGCTTCGTGATGAGCTGGAAGGAGAAGAACATTGCCGCGGAGAAGACGTGGAAGGGCCCCCAGTTCATGTGTCCGGGTACGGCGAGTGCCGTGTTTGAGAGGAAGTCCGGCCGCGTCTGTCCCACGAGCGCGATGAGTTGCGAAGCCGCGCTGACCGCGATCTCCAAGCTGTCCGGAACCTTCGCGTACGGCCGATGAAGCGTAAAACGGATGTGGTGGTAGGCGGTCCGAATGATGACGCTCTGCACCCCGAGACGTCGGACCGACGTGATAGGGCTTGCGAGCGCGCGCGCGATGCGGAATTCGTCTAGGTCCAGCTCTTGCGGTAGCGCTTCATGCCACTCGGTAAGTTGTTTGTCCTTCTCTTGCACTGACGAGTACGGCACCGCCCGGAAGGAGACGGCATCATCCATAATATCGCCAAGAACAAATGCAAGTTTGAACAGCGCGATGTTCGGAAGATATAACCTTTGAGACTTGTCCAAAGCGGGGTCGCAATACGTTGGCAGTTGCGTGTTGAAATGGTGGGAAGCAATGGAGAGAGGGCGGCCGAACATAAACGCCTGCCACCGTTCGAGGAGTATGATGTGCCACCATGCCCACCGCCGACGCTCAGCGACGCTCCTCTCGAACCGGGTTGATCCCGGGTCCCGGTGGAGGCCCATGGCTGTTCCGATCGTAACAAGCTCCCCGCGGACGGCCCAGGTCTCCTCGGGGTCCTCTTTGGCGAACGTAAGGTAGTGGCTGCGGATAAGCATAAGCTCGACGAGCTCGAGCGAGTACGACCGCCCCGGACTGCATGACGATTTCCGGTGGCGGTCAAGCGCCTCACGCATGACGTTGTAGCATTTGGTGCCCAGCTCCTCACATGTGTCCGACATTCCGGACAGAAGCGGATGACGTGGGGGGAGGTAGCGCGCCGCTAGAGCAATGACTATGCATACTGTAGCGAGAACGAGACGGTCGCCGTATTTGCCAGTTTTGTACCGGTCCCAACCAGCAAGCAGAGCGGGCTCGTTGACATGACGATAGACCCAGTTGCAGTACTCAAAGTAGTACTGAATCAGGCCATCGATCATGTGTGCGGGTGGGAGCTCGTTTATGAGGTCGTGGTCCCATTCGCCGGATGACCCCGAATGCTCGTTGATTTCGGGCAGGGTGTGAACGGGAGATGTGGGGGAAAAGGGGGAGGTAGGTCGCTCAGCGTGCTCTTCGTCACGTTCAGAAGCCTGGAAGTTATAATTACAGTCAGCTTATATCCGATAACCCAGAGCCAATCGCAAAGTGGCACATCGAATCTTTCGACGTGAATACGACTGCACGGGAGGCCAAATTGGGAGCAACTTGAACGGGTCGCTTTATCAGCAAGCGGCCAGCCACCGTTCTCCCAGAACCTAGCCCTCCCGGCTTGCCATTTGATGACCGGCGTCAATGATGGGCACTTACCGCGATAAGATGCGAGACCGCGCTAGTAGGGCCAGCGTAAAGTCCGCCGGAAGCCTGCTGCCCAAGCATGCCTGGGGCACTTGCCATGTCTACATCTTCCGTTTTCCCCTTTTCTTGCAGAGCACTCTCCGCGTCCGGGCTTTGGCTGGACGGCAAGTCGTAGTTGGAGGGCTGGGAAACGTAGGACGGCCTCCGAATAGCGTCGGAGGAGTAGCTGGCGGTGGGCGGGCGGGAGGGGGACTGGGCGTAGATGTGGGACTCGAGGAGGGCAAGGGAATTGCGGATCCGGGTGAACTCGACCGAGGGATCGACGAGGGCGCGACTGATATTGATGAAGAAGGTTGATATAAGCTAGATGCGGATTGATTACGATACGAGCTCGAAAATACGCACGGCTGGTCTGGAACACCCCTATAGCCTGGGTCGGCATCCTGACCCTGGTAGCACTGCGGGGTGGTGCCTGCGCAGAGCCAGAATAGAGCCACATGAGCCCCCGCGGTGGGAGAGGGGAGGGGGCAAACGCACCTCTAAGCACACAGGACGAGCACGGGCGATTCCTGGGGATCCGAGGAGAGCGAGGAGATGAGGTCAGCCAAGGGGGCTTCCGAGGAGACCCTCCGGAGGGGCGAGCTTGGCCCATCGCCCCTCCTCTCGGGGAGAACGCCGAGTCTGAGAGCCACGCACCTGTCGCACTTGAGCTTGCTGTTTCTGCAGGGCTCGCAGTTTATCGCCTTCCTGGCCCGCTTTGGAGGCGGGCGCGAATCTGATCCAGCACCGTCCATGGGGTCGTGCGTGCCGTTTGTGCCCGGTGAGCGTCCTCGGACCTGTTTTAACCTGGGGGCTGAAGGGGAGGTGGTGGTGGGCGCGCTGGGAGCGGAGAGGTGACCCCCGTTGGAAGACTGGGAGGCAGGCATATTTGCAAATGGGAGTGCCAGCGGGGGGCGGCGCGCGGTTGCTGGCCTGGGCGAGCTGGAGCGCCTGGAAACGGGGGGGCGGGGCGGCCGGGGGGACGGGGAGACGCGAGGGGGGAGAGACGGAGGTCGACGTCGGGGACGACAACGGACGCGAGCGCGATAGGAGGCGTCTGTGCGCCAGGCAAGCGCCTCTGCAGAGGGCAGCTGCAAACGGCAATCCGCATGCCCTCTCAATGCCCTCCTAGACTCCTGCCACGCGCTCGCGTGTCCCGACTCTTCGCCGCTCTCCGCTCCTCCCACATTCCGTGTTCAATTAGGCTTCCTCGACATCCAGCCCGTCGCGGTCATCGCGGCCAGTGCGTGCGCGCACAGAGCGAGGGGGCGACAAGACGCAGCGTGCTGGGGCGGCGCAGAGCGCACCAGACAGGACCCGCGAAGGAACATGCAGGGCGACGAAGACGAGAGGAGGTGGTGGTTGGGAGGCAAGAGCGGACGAGCTGTCCGGATGCACGCTGACACAAGGCCTTTGTTGACGAGGCCCCAACAGGATCGTCCGGTTTGTCCGCGGAGGCCGACGCCCGCCCAGCCAGGCTCGCGCACCGCACGCGCGCCCGCAGATCCGATCTTATCCTTAGCCATGATCGGCACCGCTGCACCCATCCTCGGCCCACAATGGCCTCCGCCCCTCTCTTCTTCTGCCTCATGGCCCTTGCTAAACCGTACGTACATGCGGCGATCCCCTGCATGAACTCGGCCTGACCTCTCTTCAGACCCGCCTCCAACCTCCACAGCGTCGTACGAGCTGTTTTCGGACCTACCCGCCCCCGGTTACCGGCGGCCTCATGTCCTCTCACGCGAAAACAAGATCCACAGGACCTCATGATTTCCCTGACTAATAATTGACGGCATGCAGATGGGATGAGTCTCCGCGACGCCTGTCCTTTGAATTTTAGAACAGCCAGTGGCGTTTGCCCGGTACACCCGGGCGGTACCGGTAAATCACCAAACGGGTTCGTCTCCAGTCATCCATCTGCGCATCCTCCCCGTCGATTTCCTGGTCGCTTAACTAAGTTGCATGCTTGGGAAATGAGCGAATATATTTCTATAGGTGCCCTGTGCTTCTGTCGGCAGGCGCAGCCATGGATATCCCGACCTTCTGCAATTGACCCTCTTCACCATTTAACGGTGTCGACGGTTAGAGTAAGTAGTAGCACTCCCCGCGGACGCCGAGGGGTTACGGCCAATCTATGCGACCGGTAGGCACCAATGTCGCCTCGCCTCCTAGGTTATTATTTTTTTCAAACTGACCCCGTGTTTACGATCGAAATGTTACGGGATACACTCCTTAAAACGACGGATCAACTGCGGGTGTATGAACCCAGAGCCTAACGCAAATGATGCTCGATGCAGAGCCTAAAGACACGCTACTATCGTATACATACCGAAGGGTCATGGCTAGATCGCGCGTTGTGCATGTGGGTCCATACTCCATCCCGAAACCACCCTCCGAGAAAGTCAAAACGCATCGTCTGTTTGTGCACGCCAATTGATCCGTCACGGGTCCAGAGCTTATAGAACATGTATTTAACCCTAAAATAAGATCTAATTTTGGCGAGATAAGTGGTCCGGGAACGTCGCCATGCCCAAATGCGTCGAGACAAGTAAGAACCTTCTCGAATCTTCGCGTCTCAGTCTGAAGGTGGACGGTTGGACGCCTCGACGATGATAAAAGTGCTCATCGGTCCAAGCGCGAGGCTTCGATAGCTCTGGATTCACATCGCTTCGACTCCCCTTCACTACCTAATACACGCGCTCAAAACACACCATGGCCGACGCCCTAAAGGATCAGGGAAACAAGGCCTTCGCGGCTAAGGACTACGACAAGGCTATCGACCTCTTCTCTCAAGCTATTGCGCTCGATCCCCAGAACCATGTCCTCTGGTCGAACCGCAGCGCCGCCAAGGTCGGTAAGAAGGAGTACGCAGCGGCGCTCGAGGACGCTGAAGAGGTGCGCACCTCATGAGATATTTAAGTGGGAATTGTAGCTTACGCGCGGTGGCGCGACAGTGTATCAAGGTGAACCCGGCATGGTCGAAGGGTTTCCTCCGTAAGGGTGCGGCCCTGCACGGCCTTCGCAAATACGACGATGCCATTGAGGCGTACGAGGCTGGTCTCAAGATTGAGGAGAGCCCGCAGCTGCGGAAAGCCCTCAAGGAGGTAACTGATGCGAAAGGTGAGCACCTCTCCTGCGATTGCATTCCCTTCCCTCGCGTTCCCCTCAAAGTGATCGCCCGGTATGGATCGCATGGGGGGGTTGCGTCTCATCTATAACGTCCGAACTAACGGCTCGCGCACTCACAGGAAGCCACCAGGAGTCGCCCTTCAGCTTCGGCAGGCTCTTCGGGGATCCCCAGCTCTTCGCCAAGCTCGCGGCGAACCCGCGCACGGCCAAGCACCTCGCGGACCCTTCGTTCATGCAAAAGCTCCAGCTCTTCCAACAGAACCCGCAGTTGGCGGAGAGCGCGCTCAACGCGGACCCGCGCATGATCGACGTCCTGGGCGCGCTCATGGGCATCGACATGCAGGGCTTCTCGCGCGAGGAGGGCTCGGACGAGCTTCCCCCCGGCGTGCGCCCCGAGCAGGTGTACGAGCAGCCCGCTGCGTCGAGCGCCCCGCCAAAGGCCGCGTCATCCCCGCCGCCGTCCCAGCCCGCCGCGTCGTCGTCCTCCGCGCCACCGCCACCGAAGGAGGAGGATGTAGAGATGCTGGATCCGGAGGAGGCGGAGACGAAGACGGCAGCGGAGGCGGAGAAGAAGCTCGGCGCGGAGGCGTACAAGGCGCGCGACTTTGAGAACGCCATCGTCCACTTCCAGAAGGCGTGGGACGTCTACCCTAAGGATATTGCGTTTTTGACGAACCTGGCCGGTACGTCAGGCATGACAGTATCCTGTCGTCATCTCCGCTAACATTCTCTCATTCGTTTAATAGCCGCGTACTTCGAGAAGGGCGATTATGACAAGTGCATTGAGACCTGCGAGAAGGCCGTTGACGAGGGCCGTGAGGTGTGCAATTTTTAGCTTCCCTTCACATTGCACGTTCTCACCCGAAGACACTGCAGCTCCACGCCGATTTCAAGATGATCGCGAAGGCGTACGGGCGCATCGGGAGTGCGCACCAGCGCAAGGGCGACCTCTCGACCGCGGTCAAATTCTTCAACAAGTCGCTCACCGAGCACCGCACGCCCGACGTGCTCAACAAACTGCGGCAGGCGGAGCGCGAGGCGGCGGAGAAGGCGCGCCTCGACTACATCGATCCGGAGAAGGCGGGCGTCGCGCGCGAGGAGGGTAACACGTTCTTCAAGAAGGGCGACTTCGCGGGCGCGGTCAAGGCGTACACGGAGGCGATCAAGCGCGACCCGGCGGACCCGCGCGGGTACAACAACCGCGCGAATGCGTACACGAAGCTCGCGGCGCTCCCCGAGGCGCTCAAGGACGCGGAGCAGGCGATCTCGGTCGACCCCAAGTTCGTCAAGGCGTACATCCGCAAGAGCCACGTGCTCTACGCGATGCGCGACTACACCAAGGCGATCGAGGCGCTGCAGGAGGGCGCGGAGGTCGACGAGGAGCACAAGCACACGAAGGAGATCCAGGACCAGATGATCAAGTGCCAGCAGGCGACGTTCTCGCAGCGCGACGGGGAGTCCGAGGAGGAGACGCTCCAGCGCGCGATGCGGGATCCTGAGGTCGCGGTACGTGCGGCTTGCTGCTATGTTTGCAGACTTTTCCGGTTGACATTAGGTTTGCAGAGGATCATGGGTGACCCGATCATGCAGTCGATCCTCCAGCAGGCACAGGGTGACCCCGCTGCGCTGCAAGATCACATGAAGAACCCGGCTGTGCGGGCGAACATCCAGAAACTCATCAATGCTGGTATCATCAAGACACGTTATTAGTCCTCAGACAGCTGCGATGGGGGTGTCCGGTGTCGTCTATCTCGTCATGCTCTGGCTCGGACTGCTGGTTGTGTGGAAGTCACAAATATCGATGTATCTATACTTTGCTGTGTAATCCAGGTTTTTTTCGCTGTTTCATTACTTCATTAACGAGCGTTACACGTGGTGTGAGGCATAGTGCCCGGTGTTCCTGATTAACTTTTAGAGCACATGCACACACGATCCAGTGGTGTTGGACCGCGAGCACCCAGCCGGGCACGCGAAGTCGGGATTGAACTGCCAGAGGAAGAGCGGGTCCGTCTCGTTCGTCAGGACTCCTCCCATCAGCCTTGTCCGGGTCGGAAGGTCGAACGACTCCTGGAAGATCTCAATCGAGGGGACTCGAATTTGGCCCCAGCCTTGTTCGATGAGCGTCTCGATTGTCGTCCCGTAGATATACTCGCGGAAGCCAGACCAGCGGATGGCCGACGCGCACTGTTTGTGCCGCATGGGGTCAGTATTTGCTCTGCACGGGTGGGCGGGGGAAGGTGTCTTACCATCGGGCAGCTCTCCGCGTTGGTGTACAAGCTGAGACTGGCGAACGCCGCTTGCGCTTGGCTCGCAGTGAAGTTATATGGGCCGTTCGGGTCCGTCATGACCGCGGTGCAGTTGGCGATTGCGGCTATTTCTCCTACGATTCCGATAGCATATACACGGTCAGCTCGCCCCCGCCCCAGCACGGAAGAGCGTGCTTACCGTGTAGGGTAGGATTCCCCGTCGCCGAGTTGGAGTTGACACCGATGCAGACGAGTTCCCCGAGCCCGGGCGCGGTGTGGTTCACGATCGCAGAGGCGAATGCGGCGAAGGCGCAGGGCGAGGCGAGCTCCCCGAGCGCGGCGTTCGCACGCCGCATCCAGTGGGCGCGAGTACTGAAAGGGATGCTGTTGATCATGAGTTGCGGGCCTGCGACGACGTTGTGGACATGTCCTAGTGCGAGGCCGGCCAGCGCGAAAGTGCTCGAGATGAGGGGGAGGAACTTCATCTTGAAAACTGCGAAAGGTTAGGCCCATAAGAGAAGCGAAGAATGGTGGAAAACCTACGTGCTCCGAGTATGCTGGAAGCGAGCAGTGGTACCGCGAGTAGTGTGTTCCGATTGTACGAGGAACCGGGAAGACATGCGGGCACATCATGCACCGTATTTGTAGCCCGACATTCAATAATGCTGGGCAACGGGCCCCCGACGGGAATTTGAAGTGCCCATGGGACTCCAGGCACTCAACGATAAGGAGGTCTGAGGGGTATTTTAGAAGGTGTCAACTTGTCATCAGGACCGGTGTTACAGTCGGTGAAAAGGCCGAGGCTGGCGTTAGCACAGAATGCCGTCGTGTCGATCTGTTCGGCAGGGAAGGGTAAACGGATGTCGATCCATCATGGTTCTATGTGCCGTGATAAGAGGAGGCCGTGAACATAGTTCTTGGCGATTATCGTCCGCCTTCGGTTCGGAAGATTTAGGTCGAACACACATTGAGGTCGTGCTCTATGTTATTCCGTTCGAGGTCGGGCTTATTCGGGCCTGTCATAGAATGAATGGGCCGTGCGAAGCCTGTGGAAAGGCGCCAAGACGATTTTAGGTCGGGGATTGAACGTGTGGACGAGCATACCATTAAGTGCATATAGTGGTCTCGCCGAGTCCCGGGGGATTGGAAAGGAATCCGGTGTGTTTCGCAGCGTCGAGGTGTACGACGGCGAGCCGTGACCTTGTTACGTATTACCTCCAGATCTACGGTACAAGCCGCCTAGTCCCTAATCACGAGTTCCGGGGAAAGTGATCCGCGTACCTGGGCCGAAGGATGAGCGAAGTTGCGTTCCCTGCAATACTGGGTACTAACCGTCTAAGAGTCCATCGGGTAGCGATAACTTCGTTGAAGACGCTTTGTGATCTGGGTTATGTACGTAATCGGGTCGGTATGAGATTAGCTTTCGAAGTCTTATCCAGGCTCCACCATCTGATCGTGGGTCTGGGCCTAGAGAGTGGACATGGAGTGAACGGTGCCCTTCCTTGTCAACTTCTGCTCCCGGATTGTCAAACAGACTGATTATCTCTCTCATATAGCCGCGGAGATCAGTAAGAAAATACGATAAAATACAGCTAAGATACACAACAGATGACGCCGACTTCTCTTAATCTACATCTCGGCTCTAGTGGTCCGAACGTCTAGTGTCCTTGCTTGATAGCCTGCAATGCGCAGAGAGCAGCTGTGAATGCAAATGCAACCCGTTAGCGTGCGTGGAATGAGTGGAAAGCATAGGTGGACATACCTCCGACACCACTACCGTCCTTCGCAAGGCCGATATCCACCTTCTTCTCAACCTCCTCACCCACCAACTCTCGGAGAGAGTCGCGCACGTGGGCGTTGAAGTTCGGATAGTGCTGGATCAGACTGGGGGGAAGGAGGGGAGACGCGTGTGAGCACCCAGCCATCTTCGCGTCGCATTTAATCTAAAAAGACCCACCTGCCGTCCACGCCCACGCAGATCTTCTCCTCGTCCGTCGAGAACCCGCCTCCGAGCTTCGCACGCTCCGTCTGGACGAGCACAGCCGCGACGGCGCACCCACTCAGGCGCGCGGCACGGTTTGCGACGAGCGAAGACGCCCAACGCACGATCGCCGCGTCGCGTAGGGACACGTCCTCCGCGTCCATGCCGAGCCGCTGGATGATGATGCTCCGGACGCGTTCGAGGCGCGCGAGGTCCTCTGCGGGCAGCCTGTCGACGTCGGTGAAGTGCGCGGACTGCCACTCGGGCTCGGACGCGCCGTTCATCTTGGGGGCGGAAGTGTCGCGGCCAGACTCCCAGGCCTCCTCGACTTCGGACATGATGGCGGTGTCCAGCCCGTAGTGGGTGTTCAGCGTTTTGCTTGCGCGGCCGTTGAAGAGGAGCGGCCTTGGCGCGGCGTCGACGAGGGATAGGAGGACGTTACGGGTGATCTCGCCGAGGTACATGCCGGAGATGAACTTCTCGAATGCTTGTAGACGGGGGTTGATGGATTGGCGATCGACCTTGTTATCGTAAGGCGTTGTGGGCAGCACCGTCCTCTGAGAGCGATCGAGTTAAGGTAGAACCGGGAAAGCGGATGGAGGGACTAACAGTGTTGTTAAATGCGCCCCATTCGGTGTTTACGACCATGTAACCGCCGTTCTTTCGTGCTGGAGAGTCGCCCAACTTCGTGATGTTCTCGACCTTCTCCAGGTACGCACCGTTGGTTCCTGTCCCGAATATACTTCCTATGCGAGAGAGTGTCCCATTGAATCAACGACTCTCCATGCACCGCAATACCAAACTCACCAAGAATGCAACCACCGCCAGTGTATGCACGAGAGAGCATTGCTCCAACGGTCTGCAAGACTTAGTCGTCGTGGTTTAGGACTAGACAGAAACGACTTACGTCATTGACAAGTGCGACGCACTTTACGTGCAGATGTTTTCGGTTGAACGCGTCTTGCAGCAACTGGACGACATCATTGCCGATTGCATTCTTGGCGGAGAAGCCTTTGGTCCAGGTCAAGACCTTCCCCCGGTTTAATGCCGTCTGTTCGACGGGGAAACTGAACGTCAACCCTAGAGGAACAGCGGTTTCTTCTGGAAGCGTTGGAGTGGCAAAGGGATTAGGCTGCTCGACGTAGGGACTTGAGGGGACCGCTGAGGCATACTCGGTGAGGAAAGCATCGACGGAATCGGCGAGGTAATCTACACTCAATTTGGTGAATATAAGCTGATGAGGGCCTCGGCTTAGACATGCGTACCAAAAAGTGTTGTGGCCTCCCCTGTCTTGAGGGCGTCGGAGACCTTGTATTTCTGCTGACGCAAAACGAAATCGTGATTGCCGAGAAGCTCGACTTCGCAGACTCGTCTGCGCAAGGTCGTCAGACCGACGTCATGTAGCAACAAGCGAGGATCAGAACGCACAGGTTTGTTCCGCCAAGGTCGAGTGCGAGGAAGGTGCTGATGAGGAGAGGTCAGCACAAATTCTTTGTGGCACCACGATGATCTGGATAAATAAGGAAGGCGCTGGCTATGACGTCGACGGGCTTCGCGACGACTGAAAAGGGGACCGCGCATCGAAAACTTTCGCGGTCCTGTGACGAGAATGCAGATACGAGCCTTCTCTCCGCTCACAGGGGCCTCACGCGTCCGCCTCGTCGCGAGGGACGGGGTAAGCGACGATGAACGAAGCGTCCCCCCAGCGGGCGGCGGGCGGCGGAAAGCGGGCCCTGGGTGAGCTGCGTCCCCGAAAGCGTCCAATCGATGGCCAGTTACGCCGAGCGTCGCCCAATCTCGGGACGAAGGGCACGAAGAAGCTCGATGCGTGGGCCGACCTGCCGCTTTGGGCTCCCCCGTATCGGTCCCATACAGGAGCGCGCGATTTATGGAAACCCCGACGGCGGACGTGACCGCGCCCGGAACGACGCGGCGAGCGTGCACAGTGCGGCCCGGGTAGTGTGGGGATTTGATATCACGGCCCTTGCGGGCGGGGAATGATGGACAGGACACTCACCCGACCTCCGAGCCGTTTGGTACGCCGGTGACGAAAGTAGGGCTATGGGTGCGGTCAGATAGGGGGGGCATCACGCATCTGAGGTGGTACGCACATCATGGCCATTGGGTGGTTGTATTCGCTCAATCCGAGTGCAAAGTCCTTCAGGAAGTGGGAGGTGATTTCCATGAGATCATCCTTGGTGAGCCGGAACATGTTCTCGATCTCGTCGAAGACATGCCGTCCGTTATCGGACTTGGCGCCGTAGAGGGCGGAGGTCGTGCTCATCGGTGTGAGGGGCCGCGCGGGCAGAGATGCGAGGGGACAGAGGGCGGATGAGAGGGCGAGGTGCCGAGGGAAGCTTGGTCGGTCGTACAGGGCGGGACGGCCCTTATGACATACTGCGCCGGTCACGTGTTGCTATTACGATCGCCCATCCCTGCCATTTCGAGCGGAACGCCCCTGCGAACGCGACCGCGCCCGTCCCTCTCGGCCGGTGTCCAGCTGGTCACTGACCATGACCTAGTCCAGCTGGGCTCTCTGTCGGCGGCGCTTGACCGGCGCACGAGCCCCACGAAGATCCTCCCGACCATTGCTACTCCGCTGCGTTTGTGTCCATCGGTCGGGAGCGGTCTAGCCTTCTGTTTCACGATGCATGTGTTATCGCACCAGTGGCCGACATCCGTAGGATGTTCAGAGCCTCATGTAGCGCAGAGACTCACGAACCTCTGCAGTCTGAGATACTGTGTACGTAGGTGTGACCTATCGAATTAGTTGAGCAGCGGCACCACACGACAGCGTGCGACTCACGGACTTCGTGGCGGGCGGCTTGCGGTGATTGAGGGCGCTAAGCCGCACTTGGCACCATTTGCGCACCACGTTAGAGAGCCTGAGCCACCGCGAGCCTTGCCTGGGTAGCTGAGAGCGCAGGTCTGTCGGGCTGCAGAGCCCTGGTCGTGCAGAGGGTTAAGAAGAAGACACGAAGCGTGTCCAAATTAGCGATTCGCTTCACGTCTGTCTCCCTGGGCCGCGGCGCTGGGTCTCGCGGGGGCTGTTTAGCGCCCGTGAGAGCATCGGCCATTCCCGGCGGCGATTCGGGCTGCACGACTCGAGCCGCCCGCTCTGCTGCTGCCCCTCCACGAATCACCCTCTTTTCCTGTGCGCGTTCTGTTTCCCCCATCTTCGTCTCTTTTCACCGTGGGTTGACCTCACCGCACACTTCCAGCTTCGACATGGCCTCAAAAGCAGTCGCCGCGACGGTGGTAAGTTTGCCTTTCCGCACAGCGCCCGCAAGCCGTGACGTTTAACGCGTCCTTCCACGCAGGACTTTGCCCGCATCTACACCTCCCTCGGTCTCGGAAAGGGTGAGTTCGCGCTTCCTCCAGCTCTCTTTTGCCCGAAGAAGTAAGCGTGAGGGAGAGGATGGAGATGCGGAAGGGGCGGACAGAGAGGAGGCATTCCGTGACGGCCCGAACGCATGCTCACGCCGCCGATACGACAGAGACCGTTGCGGCCCTCCAGGCGTTCCGTAAGCGGCACGGCGACGCCCAGCGCATTCACGCGCAGCTCGCCGCCCAGCCGACGACCGTCGACCTCGAGCACTACCGTTCTGTGCTCCGTAACAAGGCCGTTGTCGACGAGGCCGAGAAGATCCTCCGCGACTTCAAGCCCGTCACGTATGACGTGAGCACGCAGATCAAGGCCATCGAGACGTTCGAGGCCAAGGCGGTACGTTTACCTCTTTCCCCGGCCGCCCCCGCGCGGACGCGCGGGCGGAGCGTGGTGGTGTCAAGCGAGACTGAGTGTGACGTGATTCTTTGGGTCTGTAGGTCGCGAAGGCGCAGGAGACCACGGAGAAAATCGACGCGGAGCTCAAGGACCTCCAGGCGACCCTCTCCAACATCGAGGACGCGCGTCCCTTCGAGGACCTCACCGTAAGTGCCGCATATTCTTTACCCCGTCGAGCATCGTGTCGACCTCATTTTTCTCTCCTAGGCGGAGGAGGTCGGCAAGGCGCACCCACGCATTGTCGAGGCTGTCGAGACGATGATGAAGAAGGGCAAGTGGACCGTACCTGGTGCGTCTTCTCTTCATTGTGGATCGTTCGAGCACACTCGCTCACTTTGGGGTCAGGTTACAAGGAGAAGTTCGGCGACCTTTCCCTCATGTAAACATCGTCACTTTCCGTCCTGCCATAATAGATCCAGGGGGTGCTTGACGTTCCTTCCTACCCAACGAGTGCTGCCGGCATATCCTCGGTTTTCAATCCGTTCAACATTTGCAGAGTTCTCTAGAGCCCTGATCTGCGGCTAGGCTGTTCCACGGGAAAGCGAGTTGGGCCCGAACTTGCAGCGAACTTGGTGAATATTACCAGACGCGAGACGCGGCCCAAATTTCCCGTATGCAATGGTATACAGTCAGAAATATTACACGCCATGGACAGTGGTGTCCCAGGTACGGAAGTGCGTGAATGTACGGTGATATGTAAAGCGAGTCGACGTGATGAGAAACGAGAGCGGAATGATTAGAACAGATCCTCCAGAGTCATTTGTTTTACAATGTCCTGTGCCACGACTCAATACACAGCAGGGGGACGAAAGTACAGAAAACGCACCGTATTGGAGACCATCTGAACAAATTCTTCGAAGCTTAGCTTCCCGTCTCCGTCCTTGTCCGCCTCCATGATTGTCTTGTCGACGATCTGCTGCAGCTGCCCGTCCTTGAGGTTGTTGCCCACCATCATCTTGAGGACCAGGAAGAGCTCGCCGTTCGAGATGAATCCGTCCCTGTCCATATCGTACACCTTGAATGCGACTGACAAAGGTACGGGGAACGGCTGTCAGCGTAATCACGCGGGGACGGGGGAGCACGTACATCGAAGCTTCTCTTCTCTCCCTCCGCGACTACTGAATGCGCTCAGGCCCCCGACGAACTCCTGGAAGTCGACAGTCCCTCCGCCACTGGAGTGGTGAAGCGGATGCAATATTCGGTTAGAACGGAATGCACTGGGAGAGACATTTGGGGTGGACTCACTCCTCGTCGAAGATGGCTATTAGTCGGGACGCGAGCGGATTGTTAGCGATCTGCGGTATTTGCAGAAACTCTTCTCGATCAATGGAGCCCGAGCCGTCGCTGTAAATGCCGAGGAACGCGATGAGATCCTCGTGGTCCGTCCAGATGTGCGCGCGGGGGCGTACCTGTCGAGCTTCATGAACCGCTTCTTGAGACGTTCCAACTCGCTCGCGTTAACTAGAGGGCGTTCCGAATGGATACCCGGGTCAGTGTCCCCGAGACAGCAGCGGCAGTTCGTGATCGCGACGCACAGTTGGACTGTTTCTCCATCCTCTCCATGAATTGGGAAGCTGCACGGGGATTAAAGAGCACATCTGTTAGTCTTCTGTCCGTTGCGTGAAGGAAAGCGGGTCCTACGTGACTGCCCCATCTTTGCTCAATCGCGGGTGTGTTGTCTGACCGTCGTTGTTCGTATGCTATGTATAAGAGGTGGCCGAGAGCTGGAAGTGGAGAGGAAGGGCGAGAGTGCGGGGGAGGACGATAACGCGTACAGGTAAAGCCGCAAGACCACTACACAGTTAGCAGGGTGTAACAAAGACGCCGTGGGAAACTATGGGCGCGGGCGCTTGCCCGGGGCAGAGGGTCCGGCGGGCGCTGGTGCACGCGACACACGCGCGCGCGACGCCAACACCCAACGACGACCACAGCGCGGTGCACGAGCATGACCGGGAGACTCGCCTTGGACGGCCTGCGCACCGCCCGGCCATTTATACGCCCCCCACGGACTGCCCTGCCCCTCCCTGGGCTTTCCAGAAAGCACCGCTCCTCCGAGAACGGCAGCCTACACCGCCCCGCCCCCGCTAGCCCCTGCCTGTCCTTCGCTCGGACCGGTCCGCGCAGACGCTACTCGTCGACTTCTGGCCCACACGGGACAGATCTCGTGCTGTCCGACGCGCAGCGGCGCACCATCTACGCGCTTTCGACTCCCCCCGGCAAGGCGGGCGTCGCGGTCGTCAGGGTCTCGGGTCCGGACGCGCTGCGGGTATGGCGCACCATGGTCAAGACGCGCGGCGAGGGCAAGGGCAAGGCTAGGGAGCGCGACCCGGAGCCGTGGAAGATGCACCGTTGCAGCGTCGTGCACCCGGAGTCTGGGGAAGCGTTGGACGATGGGCTTGCGGTGTTCTTCAAAGGTGCGTTGTATGTGCGGTCTGCCGAAGCGAACATTTGCTCAGTCGTGTTCGCGTTGTTGGTAGGGCCGAAGTCGTTCACTACGGAGGATGTGCTTGAGCTACATGTACACTCCGGGCGCGCAATCATATCCTCCGTTTTGAATGCCATTTCTTTCCTCCCGTTCTGTCGGCCGGCGGAGCATGGCGAGTTCACGCGTCGCGCGTTTGAGGGGGGCCGTCTTGACCTCACGCAAGTTGAAGGATTGAGAGACCTCATTGATGCTGAGACCGAGACACAGCGAAAGCTCGCTCTGAAATTAGCCGAGGTCAGTATCCCGAATGTTTATGTCAGTGGATCCCAAGGCACTCAGCGGAGTTCCTTAGGGGGCAACTCGAACGCGTCTCGAGAAACTTCGTGCCGAAACGATCCAGTGTTTAGCTCTAGTCGAAGCTCTGATTGACTTTGGCGAAGGAGAAGACATCGAAGAAGGGGTATACGATCAAGGTAAGTATACATGACTACGGGAATTATCGGATTTTTACGGTTGACTAGCCAGACAACGCGTGATCAAGTTGCGGGATACCATAGAGTATCACCTATCCGACAATCGTAGAGGAGAAATCATGCGCTCAGGAATTAAGCTCGCAATATTCGGCCCCCCCAACGCGGGGAAGAGCAGCCTTCTCAACTTCCTAGGTAGGCAAATTCAGGGTGTTATCTTTCTACTGCTGAGCACGATCCTCCCAGCTCAACGCGACGCTGCTATCGTAACGCCCATTCCGGGGACAACGAGAGACGTTTTAGAGCTTTCCTTGGATATTGGTGGTCTACCCGTTATCGTTGCAGACACTGCAGGATTGCGCAAGACCGACGACGTTGTAGAGCGTATCGGCGTCGAACGTGCGAGGCGACTGTAAGACAACCTTTCATATCCGAGATACCCAGCGCTGATCGTTTCAACCAGTGTAGAATCTTCGGACGTGGCCCTATGTGTGCTCTCTTCCCCTGAAGTAGTCAGCGACTCGAAAGGAATCCAATATCCACCAGCTATAGCCCCTCTAATCAAAGACGATACATTCATCTTATACAACAAGACAGATTTGTTGGCCCCTTCTCCTCCCTCGCTAAATGCGCAGTTTCAAAAACACTGGCTCGTGAGTCTTGAAACGGGACAGGGTGTGCAGGCTTTCATGGATGGTTTTGGAGCCGCACTACAAAAGAAGTAGGCAGCGTGTTCCTAACATGCCCCTTACAATTATCGTTAATACGTATCTACAGGTATAAACTTTTGGACGAGGCCGGCAGGGAGGAGCCTCTGATCACCCATGCACGTCATCGCGCCCACCTCGAGAACGCGCTACTATTCTTGAATGCTTTTCTAGACACTCGTGAGCAGTCTTTCTATTTACGCGTCACGCAGTTACTTCAACTCAGCTTTCAGCCCAACATGACATTGTCTCGGCAGCAGAGGAACTTCGCTATGCTGCTCAAGCCATTGGGAAGATATCCGGGTTTATTGATGTCGAGAATATCCTCGATGAGATATTTCGCGGTTTCTGCATTGGAAAATGAAAGATATTCCCTCGCACACACTAGCGATTCAACCCCAAATGATGGGGATATGGGAAAAGGCGAATGCCTCCCGTCTTTTTACGTAGTACTGAGATCGACATTCTGTCAATGGATTCTACCCAAATATCTTCCAATTGCGGATATGCCGAACAACCCGAGACTTGATCAAAGGGCTATCCGAGCACAGTGACCGATCCTCATCCCTACTCTGCGACGGTGAGCATAACACCGACTCTTCCAACGGGAGCGTCGCCAGCTCTTGTGGTAGCTGCACGTGGCCGACGGGATTGTGCAGGATCGGCCACGCCTCGACATCGAGCTGCAGGCCGATACGATGATACGGGCTAAGCCACCGCCATTGCACGAGACGCAGATACACGACGAGCCCACCCGCGGAGAAGGCACGGCAGTGCCCCCACCGATGCGACCGACGCGAGTGGTCGCCCTTCCAATCCCACTCGTCGACGTGGATGTGCTCGCACTGGACACTCGGTATGCGGCTAGAGCGTGTCATCCCGGGGATCATACACCACCGGCGGTTTTGAGGAGAGTGCCCGTGAAGAGGCTCAGGTAGGGGGTTCGTGCTGTCATCCTCGTCCAATTCGAACTCAACGGCGAACCAAAGGCCACATTTGTCATAGAGGCGATCACACCACCCCACATGTACGCGGAAGATCATGGGAAGCCAAAGACGTGCAGGTAGACAGGGATCCCCAGGATGGCTGAACTTGAATATCCTTGTCTGACTTCCGTCTGGGAAAACGGGGTGGATAGTGGCCAGTGGAGTCATGGATTTGGGTGCGACAGCATTCACGGCGTTGCAGGGGGTGATGTCGACGAGGGCCGATGATAAGCCGGCGTTCGTGGGGTTGAAGTTGCAGGTGGTAGTGTGGACTATAGAGTATGGCAGGAATCCATGGTCGTCGGGGGGATCAGGTTTGCGGCTGACTTCTGGGAACTTCACGTCTCTCCATATGGCAGAAACAACCTCAATCCCTAGGACCCACAGGTTGTTCTCGGGGTTGGGGCTGTACCAGGGATCTACAACGAGAAGGCGTAATGTCTGACCTAGGATTTGAAATGTGTGGTATCGTGTCCAGGTTATACCAGAGGAGAAAAAAGGGCCATGTGGTTCGAGTGAAGACGTGTATAGTGCCCAGTCTTTGACATGTAGAAGGTTACAGGAGGATGGATCCGAGGAAAGACGACAGATGTCATGCATCGGCTCAGCTAGCATCTCTGAGTAGGAGTCTAAGCCAATATCGATGAGCTGTATGGTCATCCATAGACCCTCGGTAGGGCTACAGTATCCGATATGAACGCGCAATTCGAGTCTCTCATCGTCATTCAATAGCACGAATGTTGTTGTGGAGAGTCCGGAGTAGGCGTATGTAGAGATCGGAATGGGAGAATGTGCTTCGGTGGGCTCGACCATGCGGAAACCTGTGTTCATCAACGATGAAAATGACCATTGTGGAACAACGATGTATGGAGAAGGCGGTTTGGTTGAGTGGCGCGCTGAAATAGGTAGGGTGCTATCGGTGTCCACTGGTTGAGCGATATAAAGGTCCGTCCATTGAAGCGCTGTCTGCGTCCCGAAGAGTATTGATAGCGAACCATTGTCGAAGGTGATATATCGAACGAATCCTACTCCGGTAAGCGTTGCCCCTACGTGGTATTGGTAGGATCCGTGGGGACGGGATATAACTAGTCCGATGAACGTCGATGTAACTCCAACCATCTTGCATGCTAAGAATGCCACAGCGTAATTTCCTTCTGGGGAAGTGCCAGGCTCGCTTTGAATCATGTTCGAAGGCATAAACACCAGAGGGATGTAGGCACGAATCCCGTGGCTGGTGAGAACGAATTCAGAAACCTAAGTCAGAATGCCAAATGGTACACATTTTAGTTGAGGTACCCGATGGTTGACCGAGTTGAGACACACCTGATTCGACCCATTTTGGCTGACCGAGGAATCCGCGCAGTGTCTCCCAAGAGACTCCATAAACTCGGCATGCGAAATTGCAAGGGGGAAGCCAATCGGATGAGATGAGGAAAAAGAAGTCGCAGAAGGGGCTAATAGATATGATTGCGCCGATTGTGTTCTGACTGGAGTGTCCGAATCTTCACAGAAATCATCGGTTTTGGGGGAGTAATTTGGGAGGACTGTGGCCTGGTGATCTTCAGGGATGTGGTTAGAAAGTGAAAACAAGGCGCATGTAGGTCCCCATGCAAAAAGTGTCTGATCGGGCGATGTTCTCATGATCTCCTCTTGAAGTCGCCTGAACGCTCGAGTGCCGCCCTCTCCGTATATAGTCGGCATGTTGATGTCGAAAATTCCCATTAATGAGTATGCTGCATCCTCGGGGCGGGTTGTCCGTCGTCCAGAAGCCCACGACATACGTTTTCCGACGGAGATAGACGCCAATGGTACACGGGATGAGAGAATACTAGCGTCGACGCCCGATATCTCTTGAAGCAGCCCTGCAAGCATGTCCTTTGTGCCCAACGCCATCCACTTTTCGGAGTAGAACACCACGGATTTTGGCGCTATGAGCTCTTGAAGTGTCCAACCTCGTGTAAACCAAATGCTCAGTCGGAACGACGAGTTTGGGGAAGCGAGGCTTTCCCCACCGGGTTCCACGTCGCACAGGTAGGCCATGCAGACGGAGGAGTTGGTGTACCACTTATACATCGAATTGATAGCCTCCGACAGTTCAACACTGTTGGTCTTGTCAATGCAGCAAGTGTCTATCCAGACCCACTCGAATCCCTGGAGGCGAGCGAGCCTACAGCATCCTTGGAGCTTAGGGCATGCATCTTTATGGGGGTCGCTGAACCCTTGCACTTCTTGGAAAGTTTGCTCGTGATGCTCCCAGACATGTGAGAGGATGGCGTAGCGAGAAGGGGGTTTGTCGAAGTAGCGGAGAGTGATATGTTCCGTGTCTAGTAACCACATCGCGTCTGTGAACGTGGTTTTTGTTAATGTTAAAATAATGTAGGAGCGAGGTGTGTATCGATAAACCTTTGATCTTCGTAATTTGAACTCAGGCTAGCTCCGCATTACGAGTTTGGGGACACTGGAAGAACTTGTAAGAGCCTGCCCTAGCGCGAGAAGGGAAGAATGGGGGGAGAGGGTCCAGCGCCTTATATGTCTTTTCACCATGGGAAAAGAGGAACATGAGCTTTGAATGATGAATGCTGTTATGTCAGATTTTAGGGCGGAAGTTATTCCATTGTATGCGGAAACCGGTCCACCACGCAGTTTCTGTGGACACCCCGCCCTGTGTTCTGCGGCCAAGATTGCACCGCCCAGAACAATATTCGGAGCTATCACTGAAGTGGTATCTGAGCATAGTGTACCCGGCCCAAGTACGATCGAAGAAGAACGCCTCGAATTAGCTATCCGGTATCGGCTCGTGCTGGCGAGATTACGGAGTAGGGCGTGGTCATTCATGCAGTTGATGTGCACAGCGAGGGAGAAGAACGTAGAACTATATATGCACAAAACACAACAGGATGACGATAACACAACAGACAGCCGGGGAGCTCACTATGCTTCTGACTTTCTCTTCTTCTTTTTCTTTGCGTCCCCATTCACAGCCTCGCCGTCCTCCGTTGACGCAGCCGCAGCAGCGGCCTTCTCCGCCTTCCGTGCCTTTTTCCTTGCCTTGCGCTCTTCCTCCGTCTCCGGCCGCTGAGGACAAGACGTAAGCGATGGAGAGCCTGATAACCACGAACATCGCCATACCTTCTCTTCAGGGTCTACGTCCATCGCGACGCCATCGCTTTCTCTCCGCTTACGCTTCTTTTCCTTTTTGTTCTCCTTGGTTTCCTCATCATCCTCGTCGACGTCCATCCGCGCCTCCTCAATCCCCTCTGCGATTTGCTCCTTCTCCGCCCGCCTCTTTGCTTTGCGCTCCTCCTTCGCCTTCTTCTTCTCCGCCTTGACGTCCAACACAGCCTTCACCGCCGCCTCGACCGGCTCGCGCTGCGTCGGCACGAGTTCGACAGCGTCCGCCGCGGTGTTGTACGTCCGCGTCTCGCCGCTCATCTCGAACCGCGCCTGCTTCTTCCCCGCAAACGCGGAGCGCACCGCACCGCCGTCCGCCTGCTGCTCCAGCGCGTGCAGCCGCGCCTCGAGCTTCGCGCGGTTCTCCATCCCGATCGACGGTGCCTGCTCCTCAGACTTGCCGTCGGCATCTGACAGCGCATCGACACGGATGGAGAGCGCCGCCTTCGTTGCGACCATACGTGCCATCTTGCCCTTAAGCTTCGGTGGCGCCTGGCCGATGAGCGAAGCCTGTGGGCATCATGAAGGTCAACGACTGGGATTAGGAGAGCCGACGGGACGCACGTGGTAGATGAGACCGTATTTGGGTGTATCGTGCTTGGTCTTCAGCGCACGGAACAGCGCCTTCTCAGCACCGAGGATCTGGATGGTACTTGCTGGGTGCTTCGCAAGGCTGAGGAGACTGCCGGCGTGGCTGATCAGACGAGCTCCGACAAGGTCGCCGACGAGGGCGGTGAGGTTGGGTGCGATGGCGTTCATACGGTTCTTGAGGTACTCGGAGAGTTGGGCACGGTACTCGGAGATGGAGATGACCTGGTCACATAAGGAGTGGATGTGGTCCATGTCGGACTGGGAGATGTCAGTACCCATAGAAATGACGGCAGCCGCCTTCAGGGTCTGCTCGAGGTCCTCCGGAAGGATTGCAGCGAAGTCGGTCGAAGCACCGTTTGTCCTGAAGCCTGAAGCCGCCAAAATGTTAACGCATTCAACCATGGACTTAGAGTAGAAGACTCACCCATCGTCTTAATGACTTTAGCGTAGGCAATGTTGTCGACAATTATCTTCGCCATTTCTGGGAAATGCCAACCATACCACTCCTATACACCGACTACCTGTAAGTATGCGTTTGTCAAACTTCGTTTACGTGAATACCCACCTTTACGCGCATCGCGTAAATGTTGATTTCCTTGTCAAGGTCGTCGAGGAGTGCGATTGCCTGGACAATCATAGTGTCTACCTTGTCAGGCGAGAACTTGAGCTTGAATCTATCCCACATTTAGCACTCCGACAGAGACCACTAAACGTGTTCAGACACACCGTGATAATGAGTGACTCAAGCCCAAGCTCATGGTCGCGAGGTCTTGGGGGTCCAGGCCGTCGAGCAGCGCAGTGAGCTGGGAACGAATGCCGTGGAAGAGCTCGGTCATTTTGGGGGAGACAACCTTAATCCCGAGTTTCTCCTTGATAGCCTTGCCTGCTCATCCAGTTAGGAAAGGGTCAAGGATGTGCGATACTTGGTCTGAGGTACACACCGAGGCCAGACTCAAACACAGCCAAAGTCTCCTTGCTCTTCCCCTTTCCCGCAACCTCTTCCGACAGGAACTTTTTGAGTGTCTTGGTGAGCTTTTGCTCCTGCAGAGCAGTGATCTCCTCTACGGCGGTCGCCGTGGAGGTGAAGCGGTGGATAGCCTTCAGCTTGAGACTGAGGCATCCATTCCGTCGTGCGCACAACAACAGAAACGAATTGAAAGGGTGCTCTCGTGAGCAATGGAGGCTCCAGCGTAGTATGGATTCACCGCTCACAGTTTGTTGGCCTTCTCCGGGGTCTGGAAGTCTTCCCAAACATCCTTGCTATCGAGCTTCGCGTCGTCTGTAAGCTTGAAGAGACAGAAGCCGAGTGCCGTTTCGTAAAGCACGAGCATTTTGTGGGGTCGCCTCAGAGGTATATGGCAGGAGGCTTTAAATGACCCAAGGGGAAAGAGTGTGGGGAGACGGGGCGGCTAGAGCCGTGTGCACGAAGGACTTTGCACGACTCGCGCCGCGTGCCGAAATTTTGAAAAGTGGGTGAGAGCACGTGCACTCGCCGATCATAGGCCGGCGCCAACAAAATAAGCGCCAGTATATAAAGCTCACCACACGGCGCACGCTAATACAAGCAGTACCATTTGGGAGGAGGGGCTAGACTCGTACCAATAACTTGAAGTCCCACCAGTAGCTGCCTTTGTCCTACCCCAGCCTGCCCCCCACAATATTCTACTCACCAGGTCCAAGAAAACCCTGAATCACGTCGTGAGCGAAACATGATGTATGCACGGTGAGGTGCGAACGCATTCTCGTACTCAATTTCCCTTCAACGACATACACGTAGAATTCGTGCTACAACATGCAATGATGGTTACTAGGACTTCTCAAGCTCTTCCTTGAAGAGCCTCAAGGCCTTCTCCTTCTCTATGTTGGCGCCGCCAATGACCTGAGCCCACTGTAGCGCCCCCTGAAGCTCCGTAGAAACCGCCTTCAGCATCTCCGGGTCGTAATCACCGCTCGCGCTTTGCTCTACGGTGACATTCTCCCATCCTCCCCGCTGGAGATGGTACCGGCGGCCATTCTCGTCGGACCTGCGCTGAATGTCCTGCGAGAAGGGACGGCGCACTGCATCGTACACTTTGAGAACAGCGGGGAGCTTGTCAAGCGTGAAGGAAGGCTGGGCAAGTAGATTGGCAAGGATGAAGGCGTCCTGCGGAAGAAAACGAGGTTTAACTTGTATGCTGGACACAAAGTATAATGACGGCATTACCTCGATGGCCTGACCGGCCCCCGAAGCCTGGAAAGGCGTCATGGCATGAGCCTAGACGAGGGAGAGTTCAATGCGCGCTCCGAGCCACTTGATGATATTGGTCATACCGCATCGCCCATGATGGCTACTCGCCCTTTCACAAAGGTTGGAAGGTGGCGCACCCGCTGGACTGCCCAGAGCAATGGGTTTTGCATGAGCTGCTCAACATAGGATAAGCGACGTGTCCCTAAGTGTCGGGAGTACTACGCACCTTGATAAACCTAGGGACTTCAGGATCCCACGATGCAAACTTCGCTGCGATATCATCCACGTTCGTGGGGGCTACCCACTCCCCGTCATATGTAGTTCCTTCCCCTCCCGGGGTGGACACAAACGCGGCGACGTTGACGACCTTCAAGCGCGCGATGGGATACTTGATGATGGACTGGTTGAAAGCCAGCTACAGTGAATTGTTCCGATACAAGGTTGATAGCGTGCATACCTGGTTCTTCCCTAGAAACTGTGACCGGTTGATCAGCTACACAGCATCTCCGCAGAGCGAGGGAGAGAACTCACGATGCAGCCACTCTTCGTCTCCTTCGCGAGGTCTTCCGCAGGTATTTTGTCGAACGGAACCAAACCACGGTATACGACCGCGCCCGACCATGTAGGCTCCGCCATCTTTGCCATTTCTTCCGCTTTCGCCGGGTCCCCCGCCTCACTTGCCAGGTTGGCGTACATTGTGTATCGCACCGCGGACCGTATACCGTCGCTGCCGACGAGGAGGTCGCACGTCGCCTCGGTGCCATCCTTGAAGCGCAGGACGACGGGTTCGGTGGACGAAGCGGGGTCGACGTAGGACACGAGTCGCTTGGAAAAGTGGAACACCTGGTCGGGGGAGCGAATGTTCTTGGAGAGGAGTATCTGCAGCTGAGAGCGGTGGAAAGGGCGCACTAAGAGTCAAGGTGGAAGTCTTCAGTGATGCGTCTGTGACAGATGAAAAGGTATGGTAGGCTTACTGATGTTCTCAAATTCATATACTTCAACCTTCTTGGGCTCATCGCCTTTGACGCAATTCATAGTGGTTTCTAACGGCAACGCGTCAAAGCTGAGTTGTAAAGCGATTCAACGCGAGATGAGACCAACTCTTCGACTCGGGGTTTCCCATGATTGAAAGAAGGTCTTCCTCGATGTCCAGTGTCTGTAGGATCTCCCAAACCCTCGTGAACATGCCGATACCCGCACCGACTTCGGTGAGCTCGTGGGTCGACTCGTAGATGTCAACTTGGATGTGTGGGCAGTTCTTCTGCAAGAATATGGCGAGAAAGAGGCCACCCAGGCCTGCACCACTTCACCGTTCAGGCGGCGTCAGCAAAGGGAAATCAAGTCAGATATTTTGGAAAGAAGTACTCACACAATTGCCACTCGGAAGGTCTTCTGAGGGGTGGACGACATGACAGCGATATGCTGTGAGAGTATGGATATTGGGACCTAGGGTTCCTGCAGACCGTCGTCCGTCGCCCCCTCGGATATATACACTGCAAGTTGCACATACAGCTCGCCCGGCGTCGAGGAGCGTGGAGGCTGGGAACCAGGATTAGGAAATATTCTCAGACTTCTTGAAAGGACAGTAAGCATGTCGGTAGGCTCAGTAAGGATGATCCTCCCCCATCGGACTCCGTTGACGAGACGAAGGGGCGCAGACTGAGGAGGGAGTGCGAGCTCTTCGCATTGCGTCAGCTCGCTGATCCATCGCCGCGACGGTATGATACGATGTAGAGCATCTAGAGAAGACGCGACAATTAAAGTTTATCCAGATCCCAGAGATTCAGCCTGGCCAGCTGAGGAGTACGCGACGTGCTTACTGAGTCCTCGACCATCTGAGCTTGCTCTTTGTTCCTCGCCATTCCCTGTTCGCGATCGCGTACGGTGCAATCATTCTTGCGGCTGGTTCCCTGCGATGTTACGTCTTGGCCACGCGCATAGGGAGGAGAACATGAACGTCGTCTGTGTTCAGACACCGTCATCTGACCAAAGCTGCCGCGAACCGTACGCGCGTGATGGTGCCGAGCAAGAAGTCCGAGGGTGCACGGACGGTCGCTTCATCTTGGGTAATGCGTCTTATGTATCAGGAGGCAGTCAACCACCGAGCCGGTTTGATTCCCTGAGGTGGCAGTGAATCTAGAACATCTGGTAGTCGAAGGAACAGTCGCGTCGCGTTGGAGTTAACGCAAGCGAGCGTACCGTAACATTAACCCCCATTTAACGGTGGCCATTGGCGACTGAGAATACTTATGCCCCACAAACTGCTTCCACCTTCAATATAGCCAGCGTTGATATGTGTCAGTAAACTCCACATATTTCTTTGCCTAAGTAACACTGCTCACCATAGCCCCGTAGCGGCAATGCAGTCATTTGCGTTTACCGTCAGTGGATATTTTACCGTACCAAATATGGGCAAAAGCCCTCAGCCCGGCCAGGCAGCTCGTGAGCATACCGTTGCTTGGCTCATGAATGTTACGTTTGATAGCAGAGACTGTAGACGCCCATTGAAGCTCCTCCGTGTGCGCTCCCACGGTGATAAGCGCTAAGTAAGGACGCACAGCTGGTGTTGGTCTTCGGAACTCAACGAGCAAAAGGTGCACAGTTCCGGTGGGAACTCCATTGCGCCCTTCCCCTTCTCCGCCTCGCACAATGCTCGCGCTCAGAAACTTGCTGGTAGGGGCTGCGCTGGCGACCCTCGCGGCCGCCCAGCAGGCCGCGTTCAACCTCGCAACGGGGCCCGCGCGCGGGGCGTCCCCCCGGGCGTCCTCGGGCCTCCCCGCAGCGAATCTGACCGTCTCACCGCGTCCACTGGCGTCTATAGCTTCTCAGGACGAGTTCGTCGCCCTCGCGCACCCCCGCTTCCCCGCCCACCAGGTGCGGGTGAAGAAGAGCGACTTCTGCGATCCCACCGTGAAGTGAGTCCGGGCTGTCGGGAGGCCCGTCTTACGTAGACGGGTCCGACGTTTGGTAGTGGGGTTGCTAAGTGCGTGGAACGCGTTGTTGCAGCGTGTACACGGGATACCTGGACGTGGATTATGGCGCGAAGCACCTGTTCTTCTATTTCTTTGAAAGCCGTCGCGATCCCGACAACGGTGAGTCACGGTTTGCGCCAGAAGGAACTTGAATGACATTATTGACGCGGATCTCCAGATGATGTCATGATGTGGATTAATGGAGGTTAGTGGACAATATCTGACTTTGGTGTCTACGGTCAAAGCTCATTTTTGCCCGTCTAGGTCCTGGATGCTCGTCTTCTCTTGGTCTTCTCATGGAGCTGGGTACGAGCTACGCAGATTCTTGATAATTTAGGACGCTGAGAGTGTTCTCACAGGACCGTGCAGCATCGACATGAAGAGCGTGTCTAGTAACGGAACTATCTGGAACCCATATTCATGGAATGCCGAAACGAACATATTCTTCCTGGACCAGCCGTACGCTCGCTTCCCTTCTTACCGACCGTATTCAGGTACTGAGGTAGTCGCGTGGCCCAGTGTTGGCGTCGGCTTCTCTTACGCCGACTTCGGCGAGACTGTCGAGACTACCGAGGATGCGGCGAAGAACGTCCATGCCTTCCTGACAATCTTCTTTGAGACATTCTCGCAGTTCAAGGGACGCCCGCTCCACCTCGCCGGAGAGTCGTATGGGGTATGGACGTCTATCACTGAGACCCTTGCTCAGATTTTCAATGACGGCCCTACGATTTTCAGGGACGGTACCTCCCCGCTTTCGCTAGTTACGTGTACGATCAAAATCAAGTCGCCCGAGCCGAAAACCGGGAGGAGCTCAACCTGAAGAGCGTTCTCATCGGGAACGGAGTGGTCGATTACACCAAGTGCACAGGACAGCCTCGCCCACATCCGTTTTCGTGTTGACGTTGGTTCCCAACTCCACAGGATCTACCGGGGTAGGTATGAAATGGAGTGTGGGACCGCAGCCCTTCCTGTGCCGTTCCAGTCGATCAGCACATGCGTGCAGATGAAGACGGCGGTGAGTGTTTGATATCATGATGGCGGACTCGCAGCGCACTCGGACTGACAGCGCCTGCAGCTTACGCGTTGCGAGAAAGCCATGCACGACAGCTGCATAGAAATCTTTGATGAGATCAGCTGCAGAGCTGCGGTGGGCTTCTGCCAGGACGCCGTCAGCGGCACGTACGAGAACAGCGGTGCGTCGCTCTTCGGTGGCGCGATGATCTCGAGCTATCTGAGGGCTGTGCTGAAAATAGTCCTGTTTTGCAGGACGCAACTTCTACGACATCTCGAAGGTTAGAGACCGTGCTCCTATCTCCACGCACCAATCTAACCACACCGCAGGACTGCATCGGAGACCTCTGCTACCTCGAAAGCGGGGTGATCACCGACTACCTGAACCAGCCCGCGACGCGGAAGCTGTTGGGCGTCGAGTCCCCGGGCAACTTCACGTCGTGCTCGTCCGCCGTCGGGAGCGGCTTCTACGCGCGCATGGACAAGTACGCGGTGCCGTCGCAGCACTACGTCGCGGGCCTGCTCGAGCGCGGCGTGCGGGTGCTCATCTACTCGGGCACGTACGACTGGCAGTGCAACTGGGTCGCGAGCCGCCTCTGGCTCGACGAGCTCGAGTGGACGGGCGCGGCGCGCTACCGCGCCGCGGCGTTCCGCGACTGGGCCGTCGCCCCCGGCGCGCCCGCCGCGGGGCAGGTCAAGACGGCGGGGCTGCTCACGTTCGCGACCGTGTTCGCCGCGGGCCACATGATGAGTGTCTCTCCCGCACCTTTTTCGTGGGCGTCTTGGCTGGGCACTGACGAGCACGCGTCCGCCTCCACGTCCCGCTGGACAAGCCCGCGGAGGCGCAGGTCATGGTCTCTCGGTGGCTCGCGGAGGAGGCGCTCTGAGGGTGAGGGCGAGGGGTGGCATGGTATATTGGCAGGGGGTGGTGGGGCGGGCATCTCGGGGGTCTCGGCTGTCGACCGGGGAGGCCGCTCACAGCCGGCAGCTGTAGCCGGAGCCTTTCGTCCAATCCGCATGCACGCCGAGCCAGCTTCAGATTGGGCCCACCGGTGCGGGTCCTCAGGCTGGCGCGCCGTCTTTGCGTTCTTTTCGTCCGTCTGCTCTCGCACTGCGCTGGGCACGCCGGGCGGAGGCCCGGCTGCGCGCACACATTCATACTCGGCGCGTGAGCCGTACACATCCGAGTTTCAACGGGCTCTAACGGGCGACACGGCGCGGAAAGTGCGCCCTCTACTGCCAGGCACCCTGCCTCAAGCCGCGGCCCGGGCGGGCGTCTCGTCGCCAAGCGGAGGGGGGGCTGAGATCATGATGCGTGGGCCGAGCAGATCTGATTGCGCTCGCGCGAGGGGATTGGGCACCGCGCCGCTGGCCACACCAGTGTGCGGGGGCAGGCACGCGCGCAGGCCAAGTCGACAACTCGCCCCCTCCGCCCCCTGTTCGAGGGCAGGCGGGGCGGCGTGCGGGGACGAGGGAGCGGATCCGAGGGGGGGACAGCGCGGGCTAGCGGAAAATTGGGCTGATCGCCATCGGAGCGGCGGGTCTGGCGTCCACGCGGTGCGGTGCGACAGCGACGCCGGCGCCGACGCCGTTGAGGGAAGTTTATTTGCTTGGGGCGTGATAAACTGAGTGGCGGAGGTGGGCGTGTGCACGTCGGGCGGGGCGTGCGGCGGACGTCGGGGCCGCCGGCGTGCTAAAAATCTTTCCAAGTTGGGGGGAACGCTCAGCGGACGCGCTCGTTGCGGCGAGGGGAGGACTATGTATAGCGTTGCCGACGGTCGATGGCTATAATTACACGGCGAGGGAACGATGGAGGGCTGTCGCTGTCTCCGGATGTGGACAGGCGTCGAGAAAGTGGAAGGGGGACGCCCGCATGGGATCACGGTGTGATTCGGTGCGTCTCTGGGCAGGAAGAACGCACGCGGCGCTCGAGGGACTTTGTCGGGAGGAGGACGCTGGAATGATATCAGGGTGCGAAAGAGGGGACTCGGTGCGGGCTGGCGCTGCGAGGGTACCTCTGGCGGTGATGGGTGCGTTCCGTGGGTGTGGTAAGGTCGCACCGAGCTGTCCTCTGCCATGTTCACAGGCCTTGTTGCGCGCCTTCCCATTGGATGCAATCAGCCCGACGTTGATATGTCAGAACTGCCGTCCCGGGCAAGCGTCCAACGCCCTCCGGGTCGTGCACACTGTGGGCGGCGACGGCGTTGTCCCACCCTGCGCGTGCCCCAGGTGCAGGCCGCACCGCCAGGGCGTGTCGATCGCGGGCGAGGGGCCGCGGGCAGCTCGGATTGGCGGGGCGGGGACGTGTGCGAGGAGGAGGGCCGGTTTACGATAGAGCATATTGAACGGTTACTATGGGGATAAGCAATCTGCCGGTTTCCCCGAACCAGGACTGTGGTAGATGACAGCGTCGAATCAGCGCCCCCCTCGTAAAAGGCCGATCCTCCCAGTCTTGCCGCCTCGTCCCCTCTTCCCCCTCCTCTCCGTCTTTTTTCGGTGCTTAAGGTCGGTCCCACCCCTTCCCCCGCCGTCTGCCCTGTGCTCATCGTGCCAATCATCCTATAGTCACTTTCGGGCTGCCCGGTAGCGCCCCTGGACCACTTCCATTCGTTTCGGCATCGTCCAACTCGTCCTCCAGCAGGCTTTCAACTCCGGCAGTAAGCAACCAGGTCCTTCGTAATGCCTTCCTTCGCCACTCTCCTTGCCCTCGCGGCCCCCCTCGCGGTTTTCGGTGCCCCCATCAAGCGGGATAAGGCCACCGACCTCCTGGTTCTCAGTGCGTTACCCCCTTCTGGAGTCCCGCCCAATCATGTATTAATCAAGCAATCCCCTCGTGTGCCCATCTGCAGAGTTCGCGGATGTTCTTGAGCAGTTCGAGTCGCAGTTCTACCAGCAGGCGCTCCAGAAGTTCCAGGCCAGCGATTTCACTGCCGCCGGCTTCGTAGATGCGAACCTGCCCGTGCAGCAATTCACGGCGATTCAGACTGATGAGGCCTCGCACCAGACAGCTCTTGAGGTTCGTCAATTTAAGGAATCAGGTCCCCCGTTTTACGCCAGACTGACCACGAATGTCTTTACAGTCTGTGATTCAGTCTCTCGGTGACAGCCCCATCTCAAACTGCCAAATCAACTTCGGCAACGCGCTCAACGATGTCCCAACAATGGCAGCGACTGCCCGTGTGGTGGAGAACTTGGGTGTTGGAGCGTACCTTGGGGCGGCCCACCTCATTGACGACCCTACGCTCCTCACCGCGGCCGGCTCGATCTTGACAACCGAAGCCCGCCACCAAACGATCCTTAACGTCCTCAACAACGGCGCCTCCATCCCCCAGGCTTTCGACATCGCCCTCCTCCCCAATGAAGTCCTCGCCATCGCGAGTTCGTTCATCTCCGGCTGCGACCTCGGCGTCACCGCCAACCAGCCCCTGACCATCACGAACACTGGCTCCGTTGGCCCTGGCACGAGCCTCACGTTCTCCTCCCCCGCCATTAACGGCTCCACCGACGTACGCTCACCAATCCGTTTCAGCATGAAACACTGATTGCTGACACACATTTCACAGGGCTTCCACTGCCAGATGCTCGTTGGCGGCATGCCCATGACGATCTCGCTCCCCATTGACCAGTGTGTCGTCCCTGACGGCATCGAGGGCCCCGTCGGCCTCTTCATCACCATGGACGACCAGCCCCTCAACGGCGATGCCGTCAACCGCGCCGGCCAGGCCGTCGTCGCCGGCCCCGCCATGGCCTTCATCGACACCCAGGTCCAGGTCCTCTCCCAGCTCGTCCTCGCCGCGTCCAGCAACTCTGGCAACAACGCGAGCAACTCGACCTCGACGACGACCATCTCCCCCGCCGAGGCGTCCTCAATCATCGCCAGCGCGTCCTCCGCGTCCGGCGCGATCGCCACCGGCGCCGCGTCCTCAATTGACGCCGCCAGCGCGACCGCGAGCGCCACCGACGGCTCGAATGCCGCCGCCGCGTCTGCGACCGGCACCGCCTCCGCGGCGTCCGCGAGCGCGTCCGCGTCCGTGACCGAGTCCGACAGCACCGTCGTCGACTCCCCCGGAACGCGCAACCTCCAGACGGGCACGATGGGCGCGATCACGATCGACGGCTGGCAGGACGGCACCGCGTCCAACTCGACGACGTCGGCTTAAGCGGGCTTGCGTTGCCGCCGTTGTTGGGACACACGCACGCGCGCGTGCGGTGGGGCCGCATGCACGCGTCGCTGTATACAGGAGAGAGGACGACACGGACTTTATTGCGGACATCGCACGGACTCGCGCGCCCCCGAGGACACTTTCTACACTACACGCTGTCGAGCGCAGGCTCAGATAGATAAGGCACACACACGTACTGGTTGCTTTTTGTTTCGTCGCTGCACTATTTCGTTCCCTGCGTTCGGCTGCTCAGCGCTCTTCCTACTGCTACACGATACCGATACCTCCCCCCCTTTCCCCCCTGCTGCCTGCCGATGCTGTTTGACGTTTGGGTTGCTGGTCCATTTTTGTACCTACTCGTTCCCTGTAGCGTACTACACTTTTGACCGAAAAAGTCGCCCGTTAAACATCACCAACGGCTGTGTGAGTTGTGTGTGGAGCTGGAAGTTAAGATTCGTCTAGCTATGTGAATATTGTCAAAAATAGTGGCGAGGTTCACTCACGACCGGAGGAACCGTACGCTGTACCTTCGGACGAACCCGAAGAACTTGAGCGTTTGAGGGAAATCTCCAAAAAGCTACAGCCTATGTCACCATGCGAAGACTAATTTCTTTCCACACAAAAAGGGGGCACTCACTCTTTGGGAGTGGCCAACGCCGGGATCGAACCGACGACCTTGGCGTTATTAGCACCACGCTCTAACCAACTGAGCTAGTCGGCC
>FTLJ01000132.1:0-89513 GCA_900155495.1 Porogramme epimiltina | reverse complement strand
CCCCTTGGTCTCCTGCCGGAAGTCGTGCAGCGCGTCCCGCAACAGCGCCTGCAGCATGTCCTGCGCCGCGCGCGCCGCGTGCGGCGACCCCGGCCCCGCCGGGCGCAGCGGCGACGGCACCGGCGCCCACCCGCCCGCGCCTGTGCGGGAGCCTGCGAGCCCCGGGCGGCGCGGGGACACCTGCATCGCGAGCTCTGGGTGCGCGCGCAAGGCGGGCGCGGGGGGCTCCTCGGCCGAGTCCTCGGCCGAGTCGAGGTCGAGGTCGCTGTGGGCGGGGTTGCTGCGCCATGCCGCCGCCTCGCCGTCGCTGTCGTCGTCACCCGCGAAACCGACGCGCTTGCCGTCCTTGCCGCCTTGCGCCTTCGCCTGGTCTCTCCCCTCGCCGGCCTTGACCCACGCGTCGACCTCCGGTGTACTGAGCCCGAGCGCAGCGCGCTCCTTGCCTTTGCCTTTGCTCTTGTACGCCGGGATCGGCGTCATAGGCCCGCCGTCGTCCACGTCCAAGTCTGGGAAGTCCGGGCTCGGCGTGCGGGTCAGCCGCGAGACGGCAGACGAGCCCGACACGCGCCTGCGCTGCGCCGCGGCGGGAGGCGCAGGCGACGCGGACGCGGTGCCAATCGCGGTGCCGGATGCGGACCGGCCAGTGCGTGCGCGCCCGATTACGCTCGCCAAGGACGCTGATCGCGCGCGGGGGAGCGCTGCGGACGCGGAGTCGCCTCCTGATGACACGCCCGAGGTGGAGGGTGCGCGGGTGTGCGATGCGGTGGATTCTGTGCGCGTGAGAGTGCGCGGCTTCGCCCCGTCGCCGTGTGTGCGCGCGGAGACGCGAGAGACCGCAGACGGCGCTCTTGAGACCGCAGATGCGGGCGGGCCGTCTTCACGCTCGTTGCCCGGACCCGGGCGTTCCGTCGCCTTGGGGAGAGCAAGTAAATTCTCGACGCGGACTGGACAAATGATGTTAGCCCACGTTCGGCATCCCAGACAGTACTAACGCCTAAGCCGACGCACCTGACAGATTGCTCTCATCTTCGCCGTCATTCTTATCTCCGCGTGCTATTGGAGACTTGGGAGGCGAGAAGGCCCGTCTCTGAGCCTCACTTCGGGCGGCGGTGGGGGACCTCACAGAAACAGCATTCGGCCGCTTCGTACCCACAGGGGAGCCGCTTTTCGGCACAGGATTGGAGACGGTACGGGCTGTAGTTGCTCGCCGCGGGGTTGTGGAGGTGGGTGCCGCAGTCTTTGGCCTGATACTGAGCTTCTCTTCAGCGGCTTTCTTGGACGCATCAGACAACCCAGTAGCTCCAACGCGACGTGCTGCCGGTGCCGCTTTATTCGTATCGCGTTGTACCAAAGGCTTTGCAGCGGGCTTGGTGGTTTGCCCCTCTCCAGACTTCAGCTTTTTCTGCACGAATACGGTCAAAACTGCTCCCAACCTCGACCCTAGTGCCCCTTACCTGGATCGCAATTCCAATGATTTGGTCCCCATTCTCGCTCACGGTGATGGATTTGGGAGGCTTGTCTAGCGCGCGAAGGTCGAGGAGCAAGAACTTGCCATTCTCTGTTCCAGCGTACAATGCAGCGCCTTCCGCAGAGAAGGCCAGACACGTAAGGGGAGCGGGCATGGAGACTACGCGGAAGAGACTGGGGTAGTGGAAGTCAACATCATTTGAGGGTCAAGAGTCAAAAGCACTCACGCCTTTTCCTTCTCCAAATCAATAAGACCTATCGTACCTCCGCTACACGCGGCCGCGACCAGTGTCTTGCTGAAGGGACTGCAAGTGACCGCTACGATCGATCCTGGGTTCTTATTGTCCTTATCCAATGGGACGCTCTTCACCGGGCCGGAGGGACGAGTAGTGTCGTACACTAGTAATTGGGTACCAAAGCCCACAAGGAGTCGAGTCCGGGAGTGAGGATGAAATGCGCACGTTGTGACTGCGCCGCCACCAGATGGGAGGCCGCGGAGAACCGTGTGTGATGCAAGGGTGAGGTTGTGGACATGGATGGCGTGGGCGGAAGTGGACGCGAGGAGACTGGAGTCGTTCGACAGGGCCAAGGAGCCTACCGGAGCCTTGTGCGTCTCGAACGTGTGGCCGACCTTGCCAGAGGATGCGGAAGCTACCACTACTCGCTGCCCTTTGGCGTATATCACGGTGTTTCCGCGATCCTTGACGAGCAGTGACACATACGGGTCAGATTGATCGCCGATGGGGAGGACGTCTTGAAGGGAGTCGGTGGTTAGGTCGTATTGCATGATCCCGCTGCTTGTGGAGGCGAGGAACACGGAGTTGCTCTCTGCGCTCCAGAACAAGCAGCTTGGGAGGAGTGGGAGAGGACATGAAGGATCGGTTGTGGATGGGGGATGCTTGAGGGTGGGTTGATCAAGGAGTGTTAGATGGGTTGGGGTGAGGATGGCGGCCATGTCGAGTGTTGGAGGAGAGAGCAGCACGTATGCTGCTGTAAAGACTAGTAGAGAGGAACAAAGTTTCTTGTCGTCAGCGGTGAAGAGATGGAGCACTGGAGAGGGGAGAGATCTGGCCGTTGCTTCATTGACTTGCCGAGTGGTCCTGCTCAGGTTCGCATCTTCTTTAGGCGCCAGTATGACGCGCCAGATCTCGTGATCGCGTCTTGGTTGTTTTCCGCTCGACTCTGGTTCTTCAGATGTTTGTCTACATCAATATGCAAACCACACAATCATAACCAAGCCATCGTGGCGCAATGGTAGCGCACCACCTTCCTATGAAAATCATTAGGTGGGGGCTGCGGGTTCGATCCCCGTCGTTGGTAGCGGATATCTTTTTTTTTCTTTTCCCTCAAGCTTCTACATATCGTGCGGACGACTGCTACGAATCAGTATAGGTGAGAAAAAATAAGCCCTGTGCATCTCCGGCCTCCTCGTGAGATGGTGTGAGTTGGGAAGCCTAAGCGCCGTCACCTGGCGGTGCCGAGAGTAGCAGTAAATCTCATGCCCTGAGATCTAGTGGACGCTGTCGCAATTAACATGACCCGTGCCTTACTCGTCCCTAACTTGCACGGTGAGAGGTGCGAATACGGTGTTCTCGCGCGTAAGTAGCACGCCCTGGTATACCGTATACGTTCTCGGACCTTTACTTGAATCCTCTCACTGGTAACGCGCGGAAGCTGAATAGGAAGCTCTTCAAACTATATTTCCTTGCGCGGCAACCCGACCTTTGAACAAAGACGACGAATAAAAACCTAACAATGTACAATACGACAAGCGTGTAGGATGTGGACAACAATGTTCATGAACCACGCCGCTCATTCAGATCCATCGTCCCTCTCATTGTCTTTTGACCGCTCGTATTGATCTACGGCTGTCTTCTCAAGCACACTGTTATGAAAAGAGGGGTCAGCGCATCGCGGTTAGCCACGCTAGCACGCGACTCACTTCTCTCGCGCAGCCATATCTAAAGGTGGCCCACGACCGTCCCCGACAATCAGCCTCGCGCCAAGGCTAGGCACACCATCCACAACTACATATATGAACCCAGGTCCAGGGGGATATATGTTGCCGTTGGGGGGGCCGGTAATGGTAAGGGTTGTCTTGTCACTCGATAATGAGGACGCAAGGTAGACGAGTCGGGAGTTAGCGTGTACCGCGTGCGTCACATAGCCAAGATCCATGAGAGCGACTAAAGCACTAAATCAGGGTACGGAATACGTTGAAACAACCACTGGCTACGCACCATTCACTGTAGCACCTTGGAGCGAAGCGACCGGGAGACGGATCTTCACCTGCAAGGCTTGCCCAAACCCGAGCAACTTGGGAATACCTGAAAGGATCTGTGGACGCTCCTTCTTCATATATGCCGGCCCCAACCACTCGACGCGATACTCAGTCCCGTACTTGAGCTCGCTCCGGTCCAGGTTCGGGTTGCTTCCCGCGATCATCACGTCTCCCTTTGGCGTCAAGGTCGCCACGGAGTGGTACAGTCGAGGAATATTGCTGGTGGGCATGCCCGCCGAAGAGAATCGCATGCCGTCTGGGCCCGAGGGATCGTAGAGGACCGGAGTGAGGACCGGGTTATCCGCGTTCGATGAGCCGACTTGACCGACGACGTTCCCATAACCAGAAATCCCGGAGCCAGCGCCGTTGACGATGAGTACTTCACCCGTGGGCAGAAGGACAGCGTCGGGCATTGTCCGCGCCTGGGGCATCTGTTCGACCTTCCAGCCTTCGGCTATGCCGGAGTCAGTGAGCACTAGACGGGAACATTGAGCGGAAGCCGGATCGCCAGCAGAGATCTCGTAGCCAGCCTTAGTGTCGTCGATAGTAGACCCGCCACAGAGAAGGACTTCAGGAGTGTAGTCGTTCTCCGGAGAGAGGGGCAACAAGAGACCAGTGCCAGTCATAGGGTAGGTGACACGTACACCGTTCGGAATCCGTGGTAGCCTACGTTCAGTGTCCGTTTGCCAGTTGTAGATCATCGCATCGCGGTTGGCAGCCATGAAAACGGATCCGTCTGGAAGCGAGAACGCGATTGGGAAGAGGTTCGAGTTGAGAGTGTCGACAAGAAAGGGGAGGTGGATAGGAAGGCCGTTAGAATTGTGGATGTTCTTAGGTGGGTAGTATTCGATAGTAGGGTTGTTAGTCGTGCCGTTGTTGATCCAGCCTCCCTTGCGAGACCCTCCGATGATCATAGCACTTCCGTCCGAGATGCGAAGAACAGTGTTGTACCAACGAGGACTTGCCATGCGGATGCGGTCATGGTTCTCGTACATGTCGCAGGCATCCACGTCGTTGTACTCACAGGGCTCAAGGATGCGAATAGCCTGTAGTCCATCAACGTCACCAAAGTCGGCTGAAGCAGTTCGGTCCTCGACGACAGGGTTCCCGCCAACGTTGATTAGGGTCCCATTGCTGAGGAAGGTGCCACCAGCGCAGAAGGAGTTCGATTGCATCGACAGAGGCTTCAAGGCGTGCGTCTGCAAGTTGTAGAGCGCTGCCCAGGCAGGGTGTCCCGAGATGGTGAGGGGGTTGTGTTCCACCTTGTCGACAACCAGCGCATGCGTCTCAGAGATGATGGCCAGTTGCATTGCATGAACGCCCGTGGAGCCTTGCTGAACCAGAGTCCAGTCGTCCTCCGTGGCGGTCCTAGACGGAAACTCCAGAAGTGGGTACGAGTCTCGGCGGGAGCGTTCTTGGTGAAGAGCGACTGGAGGCGGGACTCCTCTTGTAACCACAAGGGCGTCGATATCTATCTGAAAGCCATTCGAAGCATCGTTCTTCTTGCCCGCGTTGACGATCTTGAGGGTGTGCTTGCCGTGCGGCAGGTCGAACTTCCAGAATATCCGCTGCTGCTTCATCGACACGCCGTTGTACGCGTCGACCAACTGGACGAGCTTGCCATCCAGATAGACCTCAGAGAGACCGTATTTGAGACCGAGACCGCCAAACCATTCGATGCCGGTGCCCGTGAAGGTGAAGGTCATTGCTGCCCCTTGCTGGGATGCCGAGCGAATACTCTTTTCGACATACGCAGAGGAGAAGGATTCGGACCAGGCGCCGGAGTAGTGCAAGAGTGGAGACTCCGAGTCGTAGCTTTTAGCACCTGGCGGTACGTAGTAGGGTGTAAACCTGGAGATCTTCGTTGAACCGGGAGAGAGGTGGCCGTGCCATGCAGACTCCGCAGAACACAGAGTGGCCAGATAGACGACCAGCGTCGGCGCGAGGAGTAGAGACCGGAAGCCCATAGCGTACGGGCAGAGGAGGGTGAGATGATGGGCAGTGGCAAGAAGGGCGATGCTCACCGGACCCGGACGCGACGGATTCGGACATGCACGCCATGATGTTCATGCTTCTCGATCGGTACAAACAATCCGTCAACAAACACATCACGGGCCAATGACACCCTCGAGGTAATAACAAACATCGTACAACCAACGACCGCGTATCGTCTAGATAGGATATATGCATATGCAATGGAATGCCCAGCCCTCTGTTGTTTGCATTAGCTGCGGTTGCGAGACTAGCATATATGCGTCGTCTCTCATAGATTACAAGTAGTAGCATAAGTAGAACACAGAGAACATCGCACCGCATACGAATCTAACAAGCAACAAGGGTCCGTCCATCATGAATCGCGCTGGTCAGCTCGGTCCAGCTGCTGCCGTTTCCGAGAGTTACCACTGCAGGCGTAACGTGAGCAGATGCATTTCACCAGCAAGGAGGCGACTTACACATCAGTGTCGAGGCCACGCTTCCTGCCACTTTTGGCCTCGTCCAAGAACTTGTCGAGGCCGAAGACATCACCGGAGTCCTTCTCGAACTGTACTGGTCCCTCCCTAATCTCCTGTTCTTGCGCCCCCTCGAATCCGACGCGAGGCTGGCCCAGACCAAAGCGATCGTTACCGAGGGCCTCGCCAATGCCCTCCTCTGTACCACCGCCGAACGAATCCTGGTTCCCTTCCGAGATGTTTCCACGTGCCTTGTAAATCGCCGCGGCAGCACTTGAACCATGGAAGAGCGGTCGGTCATAGAGGTTGTACGCGTCGTCGTCGGCAAAGTTGCCCGATAGCGACTCTTGGTTGAACAACCGAGAATCGAGCATGCTTTCCTTCGACAGCGTCGGCTTGGCCAGGCCGAGGGCAATCTTCTCCGAGATATCACGGTTCTGCTGCCGCGCAAGCATCTTCGCACGCTGCTCCGTGCCCATGTTGCTCATCCTCATCTCTCGTTCGCGCTCCCTCCTCTTCTCCGCACGCATCTGGTCCCGCACCTTCGCTGCCTCCTCATCACCCTCCTCCTCAGATGGTTCCGAGTCGGATTCACTTTCCGAACCGTATGCTCCGAGAGAAGCCTGCATGGCAGCGGTACGTTCTGCGGAGGGTTTTGAAGTATCTGCAGCACGTGGCGCGATACCCGAACGCTCTTCTCGCGCTCGCTGGGCAAGTAGCCGGAGGTTCTCCTCCTTTTGCGCCTTCTCCTTCTCGGCGAGCTTCTGCTGCATGAGAGAGCGCTGCCTGACTTCTTCGCGCGCATGACGATCTGCGACAAAGAGGGCTTCGGAGAATTTGGCAAAGTTGTCGTTGATGTGCACCTGTGGCGCACAACTTCATAAGAATGACCAAAATCAAAGCGGATATTGACTCACATCTTGCAAACCACGACCGTCCGCTGCCAGACGCTTGTCGAGGGGGATAGTGTAACCCTTGTTGTTCTTCCAGTTGGATATGCATGGGGGAATCATCCACTCCTTCTGTTCTTGTGCAGTGGCTTTGCGGGGAGGGCTGCGAAGAACTGGAGGGGGAGGGCTTGGGGGTCCACGAGGAATCTTCTTGTGTTTGAAGCGTGGCGGTTCGAGGGGATCCTCGACAACTTCAGTCATCTTGATGATGCGCTGTTTGAGCCCGTCCGAATTGCCCTGCTGACCGGGGGTATATCTGATAAAGGAAGTCTTCCCCTGGCTGTCCGGGACATTCTTAGGCTGAGCAGCCTTGATTTTCCCATTAACGAGTTTCTCTAGCGCCGCTCTAGTCTTGTCGGTAGTTGCCTGAACCTCCTCCTCTGAAGGCCGCTCCAACATCCGGTCGTTGTCGTCTAGATCCTTCCGGTGTGCGAGCGGGACGAGGTCTTTGAACTGCGACTGAACAAACTTGCCCGCGCGCTGGCCTTGAGTCGCAATGGCGTCATAGCGTACATTGCCCTCAGAATCGACTTGTAGAGCCAAAGTGTTGCCAGCAGCCGTCTACTTTGCGTGTAAGAGGGTTTAAGGGAAGCACGAAGAGTAGACTTGCCTTCTTTTTGCCCATGTTAAGGGGATACTGCGCGACATGGCACTCAGGGTACGCTCCACCGTCGCCTGGCACTGGATTGAGAGGGGGAGGAGCGACGAGTAAAGACATGATGCGCACCAAAGTCTTCCAAAGACGTAGGCTTCCATCCTCCCCGCTGACCGTATGGTGGCACCACCTGACGAAGGACTACGGCCTGCGAAGGTCCCGCCTGTTGCTGAGGTTGAATTTGAGGAACTACCTCATCCTCATCGTCCGAGACAACGGGAGCATTAATGGGCTTCGGCAAGAGGCTTTCGAGCGTGTAAATCAGCGCAGACAGAGCGTGTAGAGATAAGGAGACTCACGAGGCGAGGGCAGCCATGGTCGACAGTGTACAATGGTCGAGGGCAGTAGACGCCCTCTGAACCAGCAGGGCGAGGCTTGTTTGTGCATATTTGCTTCGTGGCACTGTGGCCGGGCCGATCGTCTCCGCCGACGTCGAGGACGCGCCACGCACGCGACGCCGAAATCTTTGCCCTCCACTTCCTTCGCGTCCTCTCTGGCGATGAGCTCGCATGGCGGCGACAGCCACTTCCCCAAGCCCCAACCCGCGCACTCTGGCGTGAAGGCCGTTCTTCAGTACACCGGCATCCCTCCGTCATGGCTCGACAAGCGTCCCAGTCTCCCTTCTCGCAACTGGCTCATCTTCCTCAGCGTCACTTCTGCTGCTGCTGGATACTACATCTATGACCGCCAGCAATGCAAGAAGATACGCCAAGGATACGTTGACAAGGTCAAGGACCTAGCTGCGCAACCCCTGGGGAGCATGGAACTTCCCCGGAAGGTCACGGTGTACGGAGCAAAATGGCTGGGTGACGAGGACTACGACCGAAGCATGAAATACTTCCGGAAGTACGTCAAGGTTCGCACACACATTCCTGTCGTGTTGGCTCTAACTCATGTGTCTGCTCTATAGCCTATCCTGGTCGCTTCAGCGGTGGACTATGACATGATCAAAGGCCGCCGCCTGGGAGACATTGCTCGACGCGTCGCAGGCGATATTCGTGCGGAGCGGCGATTAATGCTCGGTTTAGACCGCCCCCCAGTCACTCCGATGCAGATTCCGGGTAGCTCGCCTGAGGCGAAGCATCAGCGCTGGCTCGAAGGTGGCATCGTCCTCGTTGGTCGCCATACCCTCAAGGAGTACATGCACGGCTTAAAGCATGGCTGGACGGATGGTCTAGAGGTCATGGACAAGGAGGAGCAGGTCGCGCGGGCGCTGCAGAACGATGGCAAGTTCGACGAGCTCGAGCCGGAAACCGCTGTCGATATGCTGGCTGGGGACGATGAACCTCTACCTACACCCTCAAAATTGCCTCCCTCACGACCATTCTCCGTCCTTGCGGCACAAAATCTGCGGGCACCACCACCACCCCCGAAGCCTACAGAGTCCATTCCTTCAACCTTCAACACGCCTCCGGCTGCCATCCCTCCCCAACCCTCCATGCTTCTCGTCAGCTTCACAAATTACATCGGATTCACCCAGATACCCCTCATGATCTGGGACTTCTTCAACGAGCGCCACAAGGTTCGCGCTGGTGCGGAGGCGGCGATGAAGCTTGTTTCAGGCAACACCCGTCCTTTCTCCGCACCCCCAACAGATGTCTGGTCTTCATCCGAGGCCATTAGCGACGTTGAGCAGCCCTCTAAGCCTTCGACTTCAGAGCTGCCGCCGACCGATCTCGATTTTGACCGCGAAGCGGAGACGTACTACAAGAAGTCGGTGGTCCGGGACTTCGCATCGGAAATCGAGAAAGCCCGGAAGGAGTACTACGATGGGTTGGTGAAGAAGCTCGAAATCGCACGAGCCCTTGCACGCGGCACCAGGGAACCCACCAAGGAAGAGCTTGACAACCCACCGCCGACCGAGGTGGAGCTGCGCACAGAGCGATTGGTGAAGGAGACGAGGTGGACGAGCGATGAGGAGGGTTGGGATATCATCCGGCCGGACAAGGACGTGGAGTGGGATGAGCGGTTCAGGGACGTGCTCAAGGTGTACGTCGACCCGTCTCCTGAGGAATCGTCAACTTTCGGCGAGCCCTCGGCTTCCGCATGATACATCACACCCCCTTCTATTGCATACACCCTTTACTTTACGTTACGATGTGCGCATAGAGTTACATCTAATCACTCCTCCATGAGCTCCACTGCTCCGCTTGTCAGCCATGCCTCAAATTCCGCCAGAGGGTCGTCCTCCATGCTGTCGGCCTCGGCTGTGAATTCATCCCGATTTTCTTGACGTGAGTCGTCGAGATTGACCCTCTTGTGGGGTGTGCCCTGGCCTTTCGAGGGTCCGCCGAGCGCCAAGGATGGATCTGAGGGACATAGCTCCATGCGAGTTCCGTGAGTGATCATCTCGGGCGAACTGTGTGCTGGCTGTAGAACGTCGAAGAAAGCCATATCGAGAGTAAAGTCTTCGTCATCCGTTGACGCAGCGGCAGGCACAGTAGAAGAGGATGGCACAGTAGACTCGAAGACTAGCGGCGGAACATTTTCACCGAGAATGTCGTCAGAGGTCGTTGGCAAGAACAGTGTGGAATAGTTCTACGAAAGATTTGTGAGTTTACGTCCAGATTGTAGTCAACGAGTCGTACATCGCCGAGAGATCTCTCTTGTGATAGACGAGCTTCCTTGGACGGTGGAAAGGGTTGGTCTTCCTGCCTCCTCCTCTTCAGAGATGATGTAGTGTTTTCCGTGGAGCGAGTACCCAAAGCCACCGGAAGCTTAGCAGGAGAGCCAGCGACATCGGCGAGCGGAAGGTCTGCAATGATAGCGTCAAGAGAGGGACACTCGTAGTCAGTAGAGTCAGAAGTCGCCACAGCCCGTTGTGTTCCAGGAGCGTGAATAAAATCGCGAGCATCAGGTAGGTCGTCGTCTGAGTCGGACAAGGCTATCACATCCACTGGTCGAGGTTCGCCGTTGCCAAGCTCCTCTCTGAGTTGGGTGAAGTCCATATCGAACTTTGGCACAGGTTTGGGTTTCGGAGGATTCTTGTCGGGGTCGTGTTTGAGCTTGATTCGACCACCTTGAGGGAGTTGGATATTCCCTTGGACGCCTGTCTGGTGGTGTAGCGCCTCTAGTCGCTTCAGAGGGCGACTTGAACTTGCATGGTTTTTGGTCCTCTTGTTCGTACGGTCTTTAGCTAGTCTAGAGTTTGCGCCATTTGAATCTTGACTTGGCGCTGGAGTCTCAGCATTCAAGAGCATCTCCATGCGTTTCTTCGTCATCGGTGGAGGCCTCTCTAGCCCGTCGCGGCAACTAGCAGAGTTTCAGTAAGTATTATGTTGACGCATTAGTCCACTTACCACATGTGTTTGCATTTCGTCTTATCTTTGCACGTGTGGTTACACCTCCCGCTGTAGATTAGCATGTACTCCTCTGTGATTCGTGAAGACCTACTCAAATTTCCCGTTGGCAAGTTGTTTGGGAGCGGATACTGTAAATGCCTCAACAGTATTCTCGGTGCTTTTCCTAACTAGATCCATATCTGCAAAACGTGTTATGTTTCTGCACCTGTACCCGATAAATGAATGAATACCGAACAACGTACCTGGCTTCGTTTCTCGACGAGGGGTAACCGTTGAATTCTCGTGCCCTTGCAACTCTTCAAGCTCATCCTCACTATACGCCCAGAACTCTGGAACATCTTCAATGCCTTCAAGGTCGCGTGTCTATGCTAAATTAGAGAATGTAGTATCCAAGTAATTGCATTCCTACCAAGGCATCCTGAGGGCGGGTATTTATGACGGGAAATGCCGATGGGTCGAGGGCTGGCTTATACGTGGCTGTCGCTGACACTCCAGCATAGGAATCCTGGTCCCATGTTCAGCCGAACTCTCATCAACTACGAAAGACACTTACTGAAGTAACTTGAACTGTGATCGACTGACTAGGTCTGGTCAGTTTGACCGTGATTTCGAACGGCCGTTTCCCCATCAAGCGAATCGTGCTATGCGGGATGTGCGCATTAGGGTTTGACCGTATGGCGACGAAGCATGCCTACGTACGGGATCCTGCGGAAGTCGACAAAGTGATTATCTGATGTCAGAGTCAAAACCATAGACATGTCAGTACGCTTGGATTTCTTGTTCTTCTTGAGACCCGGAGTCTTCGCAGCCTGCTTCAATCCGCACTCCACGTCAAGTTCAACTACCACGCCGTCCTCTTCAACTGATACACTGAGTTCGGTGAGATCTATAGTGTATTGGGGTAGTCGGTTGACGGCGGCTAAGACCTCGTGTCCAAAGGGCGGTTTGCGATTCAGCAGCTAATTAGGTATGAGTATCGTCCACGAACACCAGTCGATTAAATCTCTTACAATTTCGATCCGCCCAGCATCTATTTGTCTCAAATCCTCAAATGTAGTAATTTTATGCTCCGCGAGTACCTATGGAGAGCTTCAGAGGAGGGCGTTTGTGAAAAAAGTGTTTTGGTGTCACCTTGAGCCTGCACTCGTTCTTAGCGTTGTAATAAATAACCGACTATGACGTCCACTTACGACTTTAAGCCTATGTCATCTATCTGGCGAAAGATGACACTACGATCCTCCCAAGCCTTGGCGTTCAAACATCTGACACTGTGACCCAATCAGCCTTCAGGATCACGGAGCTGACTGAGAAACGCACACTTCGAGAGCGTTCTTTAGAAGGATCCCAGCTTTACGTATAGCTGCAACATCGACAACAGCTATGGCAGCATGAGTACGCGCCGAAATATAGACAGGTTCACCCACATCTAGCTATGCGAGTGATGTGCCGGAAAATAGGAAGCGACTCCATGTAAGGTTGCGTATCCGCGCTCTTGTATTCAGGGTCGGAAAGGTTGACGGCACCCAGTATGGCTTGAACTAGGATGAAAATCTTGTCCGAAGATTTCTCAATTCTTTTCAGAGAATACCGTATGTCATGATGTGCGCGCAGTTTATTGTACACCTATAAGAACGTCAGGATGCTGATATTCGCTCCTAACAGTGTTTCATGCCATCCTACTTACCTGCTTTTCGCCAGTCCTAATCTTAATATCGGAGAACCTAGCATATCATTACATTAGCTGCAAAGAGCCGATAAGCATGAGCGTACTCATTGGCACAAGTCAAAGTTTCAAGCTGTCTTGTGAATCAGAAGAGACATTGATTCTGGTTATCAGCAAGACTTACAATGTCACGTATAGAGGCCTTGTCTGACAGTTTCATAATCCCCTCCATCTGCGTCGACGGATTAGGCATAGCTAAGGCGAGAGCCTCGAGAAGCCTCACCGTCGCTTGGCGAATGTAAAACTGTCGAGAAAATTTCGATGAAAGGCCGGTACTACATTGTAATGCAACCGCACCTTGCTCATAATATCTCCGTACTCCGTTGACGACAAACTATTGTCATGTTGAAGCTGGACGACCATTTCTGTTTGCTCGAGGGACACAATACCCTCTGTGACAAGCTCGTCCACTCTGTTTTCCCAAGACGTGAATCCATCCTTGTGCATATCGTAGTGTGACGGGTTCTTTTGTAGACGACGAAAGAGAAAGGAGTTGCGTAGCCATTCCTTTGCAGAATGCATATTTGTGATTGTGCCGAGGGCAATCTCGGAATTGAGATGCTCAGCCAGTTGGAGATGAAGGCTGCTCTCTAGAACTGTTTGACCTTGGGCAAGTGCCTTATACTTAGCTTCGAGCTCTTGTTCACACATAATTACGGCGACGCCTTCTTTGTCAAATTGTGGACGACCCTACCAGCAGAAAGTGTCAGATAACTTATAATGCAGACTCCATTGACTTACGGCGCGCCCCATCATCTGCATGATGTCTAAATCGGAGTATTCTTGAGACGCATTGTTTTGGAAGAGTTTTACGCCTTTGATGACAACAGTGTGGGCGGCTGTGTAGGGCATTTTACTGCCCCGCTGGGTAGCGACCGCCGACACTAGTACTCACGTAAATTCACCCCAACAGCAAGAGTCTGGCGTACTGCAGTTAGTATGATTTCAACAACGCACAGTGGATTGAACGTACAGATGTAGCAAACAGGATTTTAATCGCCTTTTTCATGTATAGTTGTTCCGTTGCGGTTCGGTCCTCTCTGCCAATGCCAGCGTGGTGGACACCGATGCCAAAAGCAGCGAGCTCTGCATAAACACCGTGAAAAGCAGTTCAATTCATCAAGATCGATGCTCACTGTCCAATTGCTTATTACTGAAGGTGTGCTCGATCCTGGAGACTCAGTCAGATGGAACTTCCAATGTTGAGGAAAACAGACCTAGGAGGTTTAGACCACGGCAAGGAGTCTTTCTTTGCAATTGCCCCTTCGTACTCTTTCAGGATGTGTTCCGCCGCATACATGACGCCTTCCATACAATAAGTATCGACGGAGTAATCATGCAGGACAGGATGGTACTTACCTTTGCGAGTAGGACAAAATACAAGGACGGGTTTATTGCTGCAATGCTGTTGCAATATTCCGTACAGCTTGTAGTCGAGTGCTTTTGCGAAGGCGAAATCATTCGTATCCCTACGGCGATGTACTCCGTAGACAAATTTCGATAGCTTGCAGGGCCTGAATTCCTCTCCAAACTATGGCTTCGCGGTGAGAAATGATTACTGCACTGTGATATATGCGGAGATACTAACCTCCTTTATCACGGCTGAACCGTTGCCCGAGGCACCGCCTATCCAGTCCGCGACATCTCCGATGTTGGGAACTGTAGCAGAAACAACCAAGAAACGAACAGAGGTGCCTCGAAACTTCATACGGGATACAATGACTTCTAATGTGCTACCACGTGCCTCGTTCAGAAGGTGAACCTAGGCACAGGAATCAGTTTGGAAAGCCGACGATTGACATGAGACCCACCTCGTCTATGAGGAAAAGCCGAATCTGTGATAAAATAGAGCTATGCATTTGCCTTAGGGAGCGAGTTAATTTTGCGGTAACAGCTGTCTAGGGACTCAACTACGTACCAGTTGCGGGTCAAACTGTCCCATTTTTCGCCCTATTTTATGTCGATAAGAGTGTTTATAACGTCCTGTTAGAACCTACAGTGGTCACACTGGATTCGGGTACGTTAATATTGTCAACTGCAGATTGCAACGACCTAAAGTGCTCACATTATGGTTGCATCCTGTGCATCGCCCCAAGCTCCTCTCCCAGATATCACAGTGTCTCCCGTGAGCTCCGAGCCTATGAAATATCAGCGATATCCAACATACAGCTTTAACATGGCGCACATTTCGCGCCAAAGGGTACGAATTTCGTTGCCCAATCACTTGCTTTCTCTGTGCACAACGACTTGAAGCGCCAATGAGCAAGGAGCTAATGTTGACAAATGATTTGAGATACCTTGGTGGGTGCAATATACACACATTTCACTTTCTGGCCAGTAACTGACACTTCTCGAAGCAGCTTGATAATCGCGAGTTCAAATAGCACAGTCTTTCCGCTTCCCGTCGGTGCTATGAGGATGGTCTAGACTGAATTGATGGTACATAATCGTGAAGGACAAACCACTTATGACCTGTTAGAGCTACGTGAGAACAGCATTGCCCCGTGGAAGATGGCACACGCACTAGGTTTTCGTTAGATTTCATAACCTATACGATATCAGGAATTGAATCTCAGTAAATACATCCAACTTACGATGTCGAAGCACTCTGATTGAACGGCATTAAATACACCAAATTTGAAGAGACCTCGATAAATGTCCGCTACATGTCGGAGGCCGTTATTCTATATCCAACACCATGAAGATGATAACATACGAAGTTGGGATACCGGGAGCAATCGGGTTCCCTGATTGTTACGAGAATGGCGCACGTCTTGCTCCTGGTCGTATGTGCTGCCGTCATCCCGACTTGCGTAAAGGTGCTTTGTACTAGACGGCTCGCAGATCGCATTATTGTATTTCTCATGTGAAGGCCCAAAGTAAAGCGCTTCTTTGGCACACGGGTATTGGCCTGGTGTTTATTATTCCATCTAGTGCAGCGGGAGACGTACCGTGCTCTACGAAAGGAGATTCTTCGTAGTCGTAGCGAGACAAAGTATCATCATTTCTGCAGCTAAAATCGGATTGCTGCCATTCACGCGTGTGGTTGCGTATATCAGCACCTGGGTTGAAAACGGTCTGCAGTACAGGCGGTATAGAGTATGAAGTTGCCCAGGTTTCTAGGTGTTGACTGGAGGCGGGTGGTGATGTCGATGAATTGTCTAGGTAGTTACCAGCCGCCGACCATAAAGAGGGGCATTTGCTGAGGTTGAGGCGCATATACTCACCAATTTGATTGAGCAGGTCAGCGACATCATCATAGTAGCCATCTTGTTCGCGTTCATAATCCATAGCGACGATGTCGTCGTAGGAGTCGTATTCCATCCGCTTCTCGTGGTCTTCAACATTGAATCGGAATGGGTTGTCCATAGCGAAACAGATGAGGGGAGAAGCAAACACGACGTCCTTGAAGGACTCGGACTTCCGGAGACTGGGCATCACCGCCTCAACAAGACCCGCTCACGTGATGAATGTGTCACGCGTGACCTGTCGCGTCCAGGTCCCTCGGCGCCGGGTGGTCTGCAGACTGACTCTCTCCATTGATTGCATCCTCTACGATCTCGTACTATCTCTGCTCTCTTTCGAAAACACTCTCAACCTACCGCCTTCCGAATTCATTTGCAATATGGCCGCTAAGGATGCGAAGAGCGACGCTGCTATGCGCAAGCTCGAGGAATACATCGAGAAGTGAGACCATTTTGTCTATCATTGGAATCTACGTGGACCTCGAACTGACACAATTGCCGTTGCAGGATTCATTACTCCGAACGGTACTCGGACGATCATTATGAGTACCGGCATGTCATCCTCCCTAAACCTCTCTTCAAGATGATACCGAAGAACTTCTTCAGCCCCGACAATGCCGGAACTTTGCGATTGCTGTCGGAGGAGGAGTGGCGGGGCATTGGAATCACGCAAAGTCTCGGTTGGGAGCACTATGAAGTTCATGGTGCGTTCGTAATACTTCCGGTCGCTGTATATGACTGAAAACCCTCATTACAGCACCTGAGCCACACGTCCTTCTCTTCCGTCGCCGCAAGGACTTCGACCAAGTGCCGGCGGCAACGAATGGCCGAGGTGCAGCAGGTGCAGGAAAGCAACCCGCGAAGAGGAAGTGACCGCGACCCTCTCGTGGATCCCTCATTCTTCTCTCCCGGCTTTTATGTCCGTGGGATCTTGTGCGGTGTTCTCTCTCATGGATATTTTCTCTCGTTTACGTTGCTACTGTTTTGTGTATCCCATCCTCAGCTCTGTTGTGCATTACCACGTCGCTTTCTTCTGCTGTATGCTCTGAATCGATAGGTCCAGACGACCTCCCTGCGCCCCCCTCGGGCTATGGCATCTTTCATTTGTATTGGTAGTCTGCATAGGTAGGTATCGTTTCCTCTATGCATACAACCCTCCAAACCATTCGTAGCAATGGAGTTGGCATGCTGGGATGCTTGGCTTAGCGCCCGCGCGAGCGTCCCGATTCCCGAAGTCCGAACACGGCTCGCGTGCATTCACTCGACTTCTCTCTCACCAGCAGCCTCGACCCGGAGGCCGGTCAAAGGAAGAGATCCCCGGCACTCAACTGCCACTCCAGGCTCTCTAGGCGGACATTCTTCTCGTGCTTACATCTGTATGCCGTAAGCTGCGGAGACAAAAGCGACTTTAGCTCTGTACGGTCAACGGACGCGCATGCTACGACTCTTCGTAGTTCCTCGACCTCTTTTCCTCGGTGCTCGGACTACCGCCCTCGCTAGACCTTCGATTACAATATCAAGGAACAGATACTTTGGTCGCGCCGGCTTCGCAATGGTTGCAACTCCTCCGTCCACGTCAGACCCTGCCGGATCATGGTTGAAAGTCAAACCCGGACAGGTGCCACACGAGGTCTTCACAAAAGCTATCCAGAAGTCTCCTCAAGACGACCGTGAATACAGGCTCATAAGGCTCGAGAATGGGCTGCAGGTGATGCTGGTGCACGATGCCAAAGCCGACAAGGCGGCAGCTAGTCTAGACGTCGCGGTGGGGCATCTGTATGATCCGGTGAGTTCTATACGCCTCTTCAGGGTTGACACCCTTTCCTCTCCCCTCCGGCGTATTCTGGTCCACACAATGCAGTTCCGTGTCAATGAGTAGTCGATCTTGTTCTGACGGATCACTTATTGTAGGACGACATGCCTGGTCTCGCACACTTCTGCGAACATTTACTATTCATGGTATGTGACATCTCATCACTATATCGCTATCACCCTAACCGATGACGTAGGGTACAGAACAATTTCCGAAAGAGAATGAATATTCCGAAGTGAGTCATGAATCATTTGGGATGTGAGCACACGCCAATGGGGCAATCCTATCCAGTACCTCTCGAAGAATAATGGGAGCTCCAACGCTTACACGGGTACCTCCAACACAAACTATTACTTCAATGTTTCGACTGCAGCTTTACATGGCGCACTTTCACGTTTCGCAAGCTTCTTCCACTCACCATTATTTGCACCCTCGTGCACTGTACGTGAGCTCAATGCCGTTGACTCAGAGCACAAGAAGAATCACCAGAGTGATATCTGGCGTATCTTCCAAGTGAACAAACACCTAAGCAAGGCAGGTCACCCTTGGAGCAAGTTTGGCTCCGGCAACAAGGATAGTCTATCTAAGGTTGGCAAGGATCTCAAAGCCAGGGGACTCCTCGGGAACGGCGCTATGAAGAGCGCTGACGGAAGCCTCGCTCCCACTCCAAATGACTCGCGTGCACCGTCTCCAACACCTTCTGTCAGCTCTGCTAGCAGCGAGCTCGAAGGCGATGGTGGCGTTGTCGGTCGTGAGACGCGTCGTCGGCTGGTGGAGTGGTGGAGTCACGAGTACTGTGCGAGTAGGATGCGGCTATGTGTGGTTGGCAAGGGTGAGTGTGCTACATCGTAATAGATTTTTTCTTATTGATCGGCTTCGCAGAACCCTTGGACGAGTTGGCTGAAATGGTCGCTTCGCTCTTTTCCCCGATACCCAACCGCGGGCGTGAACCGCTCCACATGATACCCGATCATCCATTTGGTCCCAATGAGATGGGCGTGAGTGATCTCTATTTTATCCGCTCCCCGACCTAATGTTCTGTGGTAGACCCTTGTCTCGGTACAAACTGTTATGTCGTTCCACGCGCTAGAAGTCAGCTTCCCCTTTCCCTTCATGCCTCCTTACTGGAAGTACAAACCAGGGAATTTCCTGGCTCATTTCCTCGGGCATGAAGGACCTGGTTCGCTCCATTCCTACTTGAAGGACAAGGGCTGGACCACCGGTCTGAGCTCTGGTCCTCAAAGCCTTGCTAGAGGATTTTCAATGTTCAAGGTGACTGTACAGATGACGCCTGAAGGGTTCGGTGAGTCGCATTGTGAAGCTCACAGTCACTTGTTCTGATGTCACTTTTCGGCAGAGAACTACGAGACTATCATACTTTCCATCTTCAAGTACATCTCGCTTCTCCGGTCTTCTCAGTTTCCAGCATGGTATCAGCGCGAGAGGGCTCTCATCAGTAAAACTCGCTTCCGCTTCGCTGAAAAGCGTCGCCCTGATGACTATGCCGTCTGGGTCTCCGAGCACATGGCCTGGCCCGTCCCCCGCGACCTCATTCTCAGCGCCCCACAGATCGTGCAAGAATGGGAAGAGAACGATCCGGAGCATGGTGGGGAGAAGGAGATGCGCGCCATACTGAACACTCTCACCATCGACCGTTCCCGTACCGTTCTCATGGCGAAGGCGGAAGAACACGAGCGAGTACGCGGAAAGGATGTCGTGTGGAAGAAGGAGCCGTGGTACGGCACGCCGTACCGCGTCGAGCGGTTTAACGAAGAGTTTATCCGGAAGGCGATCGAGCCTAATGACTTGAAAGAGCTCTTTCTCCCCGGGCCAAACGAATTCATCCCATCAAACCTCGAAGTGGAGAAGCGCAACGTTGATAAGGTACGAATTGATAACCTCGCAAACGCGAAGTCGTCTGATGTGTAAATGCTTCTCGCAGCCTTTGAAACGTCCTATTCTCGTTCGCCAAACACCACTGTCATCTTTGTGGCACAAGAAGGACGACCAGTTTTGGGTACCCAGGGCCCGTGTCATCATAGACATTCGCAGGTAGCGAGTTTTTTGTTCCCTCAGCAATCGCCGCTTGCTCACGAAGGGGTAGTCCATTTGCGAACTCTTCTGCGCGTGCAGCAGTAATGACCCGGTAAGAATACCCTCATAGTCTGCGCGTCTTACGCTGACCTCATTCTCAGCCTCTTTGCCGACCTAGTGACCGACTCTCTCACAGAGTTCGCATACGACGCGGAGCTGGCTGGCCTGGCTTATAGCTTCTCACAACAGTCACTCGGGCTGTATGTCGTGCTTCACGGTTACAACGACAAGCTACACGTCCTGGCGAAGGACGTCCTTGAACGTGTCAAGACTCTCAAGGTGAAGCCTGAGAGACTAGCAGTCATGATGGATCAGGTGTGTTGTGGTGACTGGTTAGTGGAAAGTTCACACTGACATGGTTGGGGACTTCAGGCGAAGAGGGATTGGGAAAACTCTTTGATCGGGTCACCATATCGACTGTCGAACTACTACTATCGATACTTATTGTCCGAACGAGACTGGACAGTGGAGGAACTGATAGCAGAGGTTGCATGTTGGTTGCCTTGTTCGTGGCGTTCGGCATTCATACAACTAACGTCCATCTGCAACCAGCTGTCACCCCTGAGGACCTCCAAGCGCATATCACGACACTGCTGTCCAAGATTCACATGAATATGCTCGTTGTTGGCAACTTCTATAAGGATGTAAGTACAGTGAAATCCCTCACGCCGGTGTCCCAACCTTTCTTGGATCCATAGGAAGCCTGCAAACTGGCTGAGATGGCTGAACAAATCCTCAAATCGGAGCCAATTCCTGCGGACGATGTACAAGAGTTGTCCTTGGTTCTCCCTCAAGGTCGAGCCGTTTCATCAGTCCGTTCGCCCTCGATTGCTCAGCCGTTTATCCAGGCTCCAACTACATCTGGACGGCTCCTGTTCCAAACAAGAATGAAGCGAACTCATCTCTATCATACTATCTACACACCACAAAGATCACCGATAGACGGCGCAGGGTACTCACTGCCTTGATTGCGCACATCATCTCAGAGCCCGCCTTCAACGTCCTTCGGACGAGAGAGCAGCTTGGGTATATCGTTGCTGCAGGTCACTGGCAGCTCAATGGTGGCGGACAGAGCGGTATCGGTATTCTCGTACAAAGTGAGCGCGATCCGGTTTACCTGGAGGCCCGCGTGGACGCCTTCCTTTGTGAGATGCGCGAGAAGCTTGCAACCATGAGCGAGGAAGAGTTCCTCGAGCACAAGACCGCCCTGCAGAAACAGTGGCGTGAGGCGCCGAAGAACATTCACGAGGAGGTGAATAGGTACTGGGGCCAGATCGAATGGGGTTTCCTTGACTTCTTCCGCCGTAAGTCATGAAGTTTTTACCCTGCCTGCGACTCGCATGACCTCACCACCACAAACCAGGTGACATCGAAGCCGAAATCATCGAGAGTGTCGCCAAAGATGAAGTTGTCGCACTGTTCAGCACCCATATCGACCCATCCTCTTCTGAGCGCGCAAAACTATCGGTGCACCTCAAGTCGCAGAAGCCGCGCCCCTCGAAGATTAGCGTGGCGGCAATGGAAGCCTTCGCGCAGAAGGTCGCCGAAAAGGGTTATGCCGTGGACGAACAGGCCTGGCGGGACGCCCTGGCTGCAGACGGAGATGCCACGCTGGACGAATTTGGGAAGTACTGGCGAGATGCGCTCATGGCACAGGCTGCCACTGTACCTCCACAGGTGGCCCAGGGCCTTACGGCGGATGTGCCTGTTTTACTCAAGCAGTACCCTGCAGCCGGCGATGGCGCGGAGGCGGTGAAAGTCAGCGAGCGTGCTGTTCTCGTCGAGGATGCGAAGGCGTTCCGCGCGTCTTTAGCAGTAAACGAGCGGCCGCGACCCATGGAAGAATGGGGTGATCTTCCTACGTCTAAGTTTTGATCCCCGAATAGGGCTCAATACTTGATCTGTATTCGTAGACTAGCAGCTGGATGTGTAATCGAGATAACCGTTGCCTGAGAATACGTAGCAGCGACAGCCCTAGCGAAGGTGAAAGGCGGGAGTAGGCTAGTTCATTCCAAAGACAGTTCAGTGCAATTGGCGCTTAAACAGGCCGCTTTCGGTGACGAGGTAGCAACAAGCTTGAGCGTGGGAGTCCGCCCCCAGACTCCAGAGGAGCTCTTTAGTCTATGCCACCACCGTGATCCTCACCCTCCCCGCCCTTCCTGCTTGCTCCGGACGCTCTGTATCGCTATCACCGCCCTTGTTAAACCAGAAGACACGAAAAGCCGCGTCGCGACGCGTGTACGACCACCCCCGATGCCTCCCTCGTCGCGTTACAGTCGCCAGTCGCTCTCGGACAGCCCTCCGCTCTCCACCCCTACTACGACATACTCGGTGTCGCATGCGACAGCAATAGGAACGCAAAAGCTCAATATTGTCACGCGCGTGGCCATAGAAGGGTCTGCGGAACGTGGAGAGAATGGTGCCGCAATTAAAATGTACATGCGAGTAAGCACCGCTGTTTCTTGTGCCATGCATTGAGCACCTGTTGACCGTTATTCGTGCGTAGATATCGCTTCCATTGGATAGTGTGACACCTGGCTCTGCGCTACCCCTTTTCCCTGGTAAGTTCCTCCCAAATGATCCCCCCTCGTAGCCTGACGCCGTTCAGAGGGAAACCTCAAGATCATGGACTCGCAAGTACACCCCTTGGACTCGAACTCTACTCCCTATAACTTCTCGTCTACGACGTCGCCACTTCTTCATAAGGCTGCTCGCGCTCTCAATCTACCCGCGCGCTCTCCTCAACCTTATGTCTCCTCAGCAAGCAGTTCATCAACAGAGGCTACCCCTCCTCTGGAAGACAGATACACCGGACAGATACTCGTGAGCTCCTACCACGTATCTTACATCCTCCCAAAGGAGTTCCCTCGCAAGGAGACCGACGGTCGGAGTAGGCGGCCGTCAACAATGCAGCAGTTTATGGCTGCTATTGATATATGGGCGCCGTTCGTCTCTCAGCCACCCCATGCTCCTTACCTCGTGAGCAACTTTGTGTATATAACGTGCATTCGTTTATTAATAATCGGTGAAGCTGGCCATTCCCGTACCCCGCTGTCTGTCGAATCATGTCAAGTTGAAGATATTCCCGCCGCATACACCGAAGGCGTCATCATCCTTGGCTTCCTTGTCATCCGCGGATGAAGACGGAGGATCCTGGGACCTCACTTCCGATCCACACGTCACTCGTAGTGCTTCCAACAGGCTAGCCCGGACGCACTCCTACAACAACTTCGCGGATGACGAGTCCAGTGACGCATCAACCTCTGCTGGCTTCGCAGATGGTTGCGGCATCCAAGGCTCTTTTCCAAGTACAGACAGGATACGCATCAGATGGGCGCGCCCGCTCAAAGCTACACAACTTCCACAGACCACCGACGGACGTCGTAGAGTGGGGATCAAGGAGGTGAAGGGCGACATGTCATGCACCGTGCTTGGAACGAGCCGAGGCAAGGACCGGGACACCTCGGAGGGTGTGGTGGTACGTGTGCAATACGAAGCTACATGCAAAGGGGTCTGGTTTCCTGGCGTGGCGACCCTGCTTGGACTAGATGTGGAGTTGGACGCGGGTGACTGCGACGTGTCGTGGGTGCCAGACATGGAATCAAAATGGACCGTAGGGGGAGGTACCGGATTCACTGGCTTTGCAATCGGCCCGCCCCCTACCCCTTCCCTCTCTCGGCAGTCATCGGTGGATAACCCGTCCATCTACGTCCTCCCTTCTTCTCCAGATGCGCGCGGCCTTGTCAGTAGCCTCCCTGCTGCCCGTCACGACTCGTCGTCATCAACATCCTCTCTCCTTAGAGGACCTTTGCCAGCTCAAAACGTGGCAGACTACTCTTTTGAAAATTCCCCCGCGTCCACCCCAGTATCATCTCTAGCATCTCTTGCTCTCCAATCTAGCCCGGAGCGAGATAGACGGAGCAGAGCCCCTTCATTGAACGGCCGTTATACCGACATGGACACCGACTTCGATGACGAAGAAGAATCCCGACCTCCCAAAGTGCCAATTACGATCCATCTGAACATGAACGACCTGCTCCCACCCTCGAAACATGATTTCAAATTCAATATCGCCGGAACCGTGTTGGTCACTCCCCGTAAGCCTGTGCTCACGACAGGCTCTCACCGGTATACCTCCTCGAACGCGGCACGACCAGCATCAGACGAAGAAGCAGACCCCGAGGTCCTCATCCTCCCACGGTTCCGTATTTTCCACAGCGACCGTGAACACATCTCGTGTACGGTCCGTAGCGATGCTCGTGACGCGACACTCGATGTTTACAACTCCGTTGGCGATACCCGCGATGCTCAAACCCGCAAGACGGTTCTTCAACGTGGCGGACACATCAAGTGTGGGACCGACGGTGCTCGAGTGTCACTTCGTCCTATAAGGCGGTCGCCCTCCCCGCCGCCTCGAGGCAGGGAAAACGGGCTTGCTGTGTCAAGAACATCGCGAACTCATCCACGAACGCCCAAGGAGATGTCACATCGAGATGTTTCCCCATCTATTCTCCGACAATCCCTTTTCACCTCCACACTCCGCACGCCCGTGCGGCGCGATGGTCCGCTCATGATCCCCTATGTCAAAGCAGCAATCACGCCGATGCTGACGGCGGGTTCTTCGGAATCGCCGAAGTACGCCGTTCGCGTCAATCTGCCCGCGCCTTCGGATGAAGATATTGAGTGGCTAGAATTTGGCCTAGCCCTGCCTCGTCCACAAGGAGATAACGGAGATGGACCACCTCCGGAGCGACCCAAGGTCGAGGTCGCTAGCGCGAGCATCGAAGGGGTTCCCGTGCGTGCTGTGACGAAGGCTGTGGTGAAGCCGGAGGCCAACGGTAATACCACGGTCCCGTTTGGGGAGGCTAGCGGAAAGGAGTGGATTACCTGGGTGAAAATTCACGTTGGGGAGGCAGGTGGTGGAAAGATGGATATCCTGTATCTCGTTGGCGGTAACGAGACGAACTCAACTGAGGAGACGAAGTCTCCATCGCTTGCCTCGACGCCCATCATCCTGAGCGCACTCCTCCCGAGCTTCTCGCTGCCCGTGGGCGAGTTGGAGGTTAACGTCCCGATCCAAACAGGTATGTCACGCCCGTTGTTTACCCTTCGGCTTTGCTAATGATTCTCATGTTAGGCTTCGACCTCGCCTCATCTGAGACCAATCTCGCACATGAGCAAAAGAGTGCACAGGGTTCGAAATATACCCATTACTCCATGGACGAGTTCTTCTACCCCCGTCTCCTCCTCGCATTCACGCCTACCGCTCCGATCAAACCTCCTATCCGGAAGGGCCCACAGTGGAACTGGTCACAGATCCTGACCGCACTCCTCGTCACCATCTGTGTAGCCCTCCTAATCAACCTTCGACAAACACAGCTCCAGCTATCGGCAGCACTCCGATCTGCGAACACAATCGAGACTGACCCGGTACCCGGCATCCACCACGAGCCCGTGCACACAATCACAATCACGACCACAGCAACCCTCGAGGCTCCCACCGCCAGCTCCGCACGTTGGCGTTATCCCAGCGCCGAGCCGCAACAACAGCAACAGGACGCCGCCCATCCTCCCTCTTCTCCCGCTGCCCCTGATGATGACGCGTCGTTGCAGCCTCCCCCGCCCTCTTCCTCCGAGAACACGCGGCCGCTGCCGACAATCACCCCTATCGCCCTCGCCGCACCGGACGCGGGCGGCGCGCTCACTCCTTTCCATTCCTTCTCAGCGTTGTGGTCTTTGCGGCTCGAGCTTCCTCCTATTCCCGACATCCGGCTACCCGATGTCGCGAACATTACGCTACAGACGATGCTCACCTCTCTCGACACGGTTTATCAGCTTTTCCGGAAAGTTTTACATTATCCCCTGGACCCGCCCTGATTTTGGGCGCAGGTTCTCGGGCGGCCCCACTCCACTCACACCCACGTACGGATACTGACTCATGCTTCGTACGCTCACGTCTGCTTTATGCTCTGTATGAAATTATTGCTGTTATATCATAGCCACTCAATTATGCGTAGAGTTACGATACCCTACTAATCTCGGGGCACGGAATGATGACCACGGTTGTGTTTATGGCGGATTACGAGTAATGTACCTGGGAACATTTCTTCACAATCGCATGGTCTGCGAACACGGGCACCTCGGACGACTGCGGCATATTGTATACGATTGCGTGATGCGACTGCGGAACTATAGAAGTACACTGGGACAAACAGACAGACGGAACTCAAGATCGACGATAGCAAACCGGCCACAAAATACATCTACCGCGCCCACTCGCTCGTGAGAAGGAGATTGGCCAAGTACTTGGCCTCCTCCCGGTAGTTCAGCGGCAGGATGCGGGAAACGCCATACCTCACACGGGTCTGGTCCTATAAACCGTGTCGAGTCAGCGCTTTTGCAGCATAGTCAGTGGCAAGCAGGGGGCGTACGTTGTACGTGTCTTGTCGCGCTCTGCAGGCGAAGTTGTAGGTGACGCCAGTGGCTTTCTCCATCTCCTGAGTGAACTTGGCGTCATCGCGCTCCTGTTTATCCGTTAGTGCATTCTAAACTCGTCAGAATCGACGTTGGACTTGCCCTAATATCCATAAGCTCATCAGCTGTCATCCCAAACACCACTGAGCCGACGTCGTTGAACCCTTGGAACCATGCTTGACCGGAGTAATCGGTAACCGCCATGGAGATCATGTACCTGCAGAAGGATTATCAAGGCCTGTACATACATACGTGATATGCTAACATACCTATACTCGGGCTTCGGGTACGATTTGTCACACTTCTCACACCTCCAAACGTCACCTATCTGGATGACCTTCTTGCCGCAGCCTTGCGTTGGGCATGCCGGGTAAGCAATGTTCTCCGCCTTGATGTGAGAGATCGTTGCACGGGCCGAGAAGAATTCCGTTTTGTCTGACATTCCAAGCTCGGAGGACTTCACTTCGTTGAGGTTGCGGATTTCGGCGCGGTCGAACGCGACACCGCCACCGCCGGACATTGCATTTGAGTGAGCTTGGAAAGATTGTTCGACACCTGTAGCGTCGAACCAACCTCGAAGGGAGTGTGCCTCGGGAATATCGGGGTTGACGACCATGGTACTCGAAGAGATCATAGACAGCGAGCGACCTGAACATAGTCAGCATGGTACTAACTGATTCGTGTGGTAACAATGAACCTTGGAAGTCTCCAACTTTGATACCCTTGAAGGCGATGACAGGCTGGTCTGAAGCTTCGTATTGTTCAGCTTGCTTGCCCCACAAGGTCATTCGTACGGAGAAATTAGAGCGATCCACAATGGTCAACTCTCGCTTCGGGATCTACAACGCACGTCAAGGTAAGCGCGGTCATGACGTCAAGGCACAGAATGCACGTACCACTTTGCTCGTTGCTTTTGAGGTGATTGTAGACACATCACCAACTTCTTTGACAACACCAATAACATCTACATACGCCAATCAAGTTAGTAAGTACCATGAAGGATGTCGAAGGGATAGACGGACCGCAAATCGCATCCTTTGCGACATCTTGCAGGTTCGCGATGGATACGAAATTGAATTTAACAGTAGGCACATCTGTCGCGTCATGACACTGCAGGCACATAAGGGCGTAAGTCAACCTTCTGAGCAAATAGAAGCCGAGAAGCATACCTCCTCAACTTCTGTGCTGCGTTCAAACGTAAGCTCGTATTCGTTGTTCACATTGTTGAACTTCCTCTTCGCAAGGTTGACCTTGGCCTTCGAGATCATATACACCTTGCCTTCTTGGAGGCGCTCATAGAACTCGTCTACCGCAGCATTGAATGCCGTAGCCCTGATCTCTCCGCTGTCATCCATGAGAGTAAGGCTGAAAAGTTTGCCTTCTCCGCGCTGGTTCGACCAAGTGCGAATGTCAGACTTGTTGGTGACACGAGCCTTGATGGTCCAATGGTTCTGATAGGGGCTAAGGCTCTCAATAGGATAGACCGCGGCAGCTCGGCCGCCGCGAGTAGCTTGGGTTTGTTGCTTCGTCGGTCGACTAGGCGCAGAAGAAACAGCCGGGGCAGTGGACGACGACGGTGCGGGCGCGGGCGCGGGTGTTGCACTGTCGTCTTCAGCGTGGATAGGGGTGGGGGAACCAATCTTCTCAGTTGTCTTCACCAAAATGCGCAACGCAAGCAGGATTAAAAGGCTGATATACATTTCAGTGTCACACTCAGATCGTGGACGCGTCGAAGTCGACTTACCGTCTGCCCTGGATGAAATTGACCGTGAACTTCTCGATTACAGCAATCGCGCCCTTCGACACCATGTCTTCTTCGACAATGTGGTTGAGTTGTGTGGCTAACATCGATTGAAGGAAGTGTTGACCGTCAGAGACGATCACGCGGTAGCGGTCGACCGCGCCCCCTGGCCCCCCTGTAGGCGCAACCTTCTTGAACGAAAGGAGCTGGAGGGTGGGCTGAGAGTCAAAGAGTGGAGTGTTGTCATTGATAGGGTCATTGAGCTGAGCGCAGATGCCGCCAGTAAGCTGGGGAAGGTCGGACATGGTGGTGAGAGGTAAAGACGCGTCGCGTTCCATTAGGGGCGCGCTGCTTATGTGGACGCGTTCATTACGTAATCTATTCCAGATGGGGGACACCTACTGGGCGCTAGAACGATGGGCGCTCTGGGCTGTCGGGAGCACAAATGCGACTCGGCAACCGGGGAATAATCTTAAGGCCGCCAACAGGCCGGGTGCCCAACGGCGTGCCTCGAGGCCGATGGTAAGCAAGATGGGTTATCCATCTTCTCCATCGACCACGATGTACCCGCTCTCTTCAGCTTCCTACGCCCTTCCACGCAGTCCTCACTCCGAGAAGTCGAATCCGAACCACCAACGAGGCCTCTAGAATTGGAACAGATGATCTAGTACATGGTGCCACTGTACGTATACAATAGTCAATTACGACACTACGCCCATCATAACAACAAGAAATTGCAGCAAGAGAATAGTAGAAATAGGGATTATAAGGTTATAGTAAGAAAGAGCATATCTAGTCTAGCAGCCCACTCAGCACTGATCTATGAATATACAGCCCGTATACCCCTCTACCGCATTCACTCGATCCTCGCACGCACCGTCGCATCACGGCCCGCCTTCAGCAAGCTCGCGACAGGGTTGCCGCCAGTGCCCTTCGAGTGACCCTCCACCTTGCGGTCGCCCAGCACCGCGGTGCCCATGCTCACCGGCGGTGCCGACTTGGCCTGGGAGATAATGAAAAGGGTACCAATCCGGATGTGGACGGTGCGGAACTTGCTCAACGCCTCCACCGCCGCGTTGTACGGACCCTTCAGCCCAGGGTTGCGCTGGACGATGTCCCTGACGTGACGCTTCTGGACGTTCGTCAGATACGCCCGGTGCTCCGCCGGCATGTATCGGCGCATCTTCTCCATGAAACCAGAGGCAGCGGTCTGGCGGTTGTCTGCAGACGGCACAGGCTGGCGGGACTGCTTCAGTGAGTGGTCGATGTCCAGGAAGGCGTCGAGGGCGTGCATGACTGAACTCTGCCCCGCAGATGCGCCGCCCAGGTCAAACGTCATGTCGGACGGGACGCCCTCGAAGACCCACGGAGCCGCGGCATCGGAACCGTTCCACCACGGGCGAACCAGCCAGTAGAAGGGGTGAGGGTCGACGGTCTTGCTCGCCGCGCCAATAATAACCGCAATCTCGTCGATAATTTTGACGAGCTGCTCGAAATCCCGGGTGAGCGCGGCGGTAGCGCTCCGGTCCGTGTGGCAGGGCATGTTCAACACGCGCTCGATGACTCGGAGCATCTCCACGCCCTTGAATTCTGCGGCCGCTGATAGGAGGTAAAAGTTCTTCTCCGTCTCGGTCCCGGAAAAGAGGTTGATGTATCGAATGTTGTCCAGGGATACCGGCTGCTCGGGGTCGATGGGCTCCCAGTTCCAGAGGACGATATCGGCGAATGTCAACACAGGCGGAAGGTCGATTTTCTGGGAGACCGCGACGAGGGGTACGGCGAGGGGCTTGGGGATGATCACCTTGCCCTCGGCCTGGTACGGGGGCAGCGAGTGGACATAGAAGTGTAGGAGGCACGTGAGGACGTGGTGGGCGCGCCGGAGGACACGGACACTATCACCAAGCTTCCTAATGTCAAGGACCGGCCACTGGGACTTTTGGTGAGTAAGCTGTAAATGGCCGTCGGGTCATCGTACTCACCGAGCGCAAGTTCTGCCTCCATTGTTCGCCTTTGGCGCACTTGGACATAGCTTCGTCCCCTCTGTCCTCTCCCAATTTCAAAACGCTTCGGGCGACTACTAGCTCGGTTTCCCATAACTCAAACTCCCCAGTCAACTTCCGGTACGGCTGCGCGGGGAAGAAACCCATGTCGGGGTCGACGTCGAAGAGCCTCCCGCTAAAGGCCTGTGGATTCTGGGGGGGAGGGGCTCCGGATCTCCCGGCGCGGTAGGTGGTCAAGTCCACACTGTCAAGGAGGCGTTCCATCATGTGGACGGGAGAGGGGAGGACGTTCATGGCTGCGGTTGTGGGTTGTGGGTGGACAAGAGGGTTGGTGGTAAGAGGTGGTGCAGGAGAGTGAGTAGAGTGGGAGGTATGTGTGTTTCTGAGTTGCTGCTCCCTGGCTCACGTCGAGGTATATATACAGCTACGTCGATCCTTTTCACATAGGTTGATTGCTCTACGTAGCACACAAGTGTGGCGCCAAGGATCGCTTTTTCCTCTGAAAACAGAGAGTGTAACAACAAGGAAATTTCGCCGCACAGCAATTGTAGCTAAGATACAGCTTGCTCTTGCACACGGCCCTAGCGTTACCGCGGCTGAACCCTCTGTCACACAAGCCGAATCGGACAAACCATCTCACCAGAATCGCCCCCGCGAAAGCGGAACATACACCCTTTGTTGTGACTGATTCTACTTGTTGGCATCTAATTGACGGTGGGCCTTACCACAGCCGTCTAGAATCAGCCTGCGAAAACCCCGATAATGTTTTGTTTGACCATTTTCCTGATATCCAGCACCCTAAGCCAAATCTCCTCTTCCTTGGAGGTGCGAAGCGTCTGATTTGTGCCGAGGATCCACGCATTCCGGATTGTATCTGGACCGTAGAATACTCAGGCGGCCCGCCCACGAGGAGGCCCTTCCCCCCTTCGTCTGGCCAAATCCAGACCGACGCCCACTGTTACATCCACAGATACGTCACACGAACGCAATATCTCGAGTGGTTGTCGGGGAAAAGAGTGGCGCAGAGAGACTTGACAAAGACCAAGTAGAGGCCCCCGCGAGGATCAGCGTCTAACATCTTCATGCACGTCTCCTTGCAAGGCGGAATACCTGTGACTACTCAGTAGGGCTGTACCTCGAACGCGATCACATGCACAGGGTCGCAGCAGCGCGCGGGGCGGGGGTCTCCGCTGCTCGAACGGGCACAACGTCTATCAACCGCAACCCTGGGCGGTGCGGTCCCCAGCGCTGAGCCAGGGCGCCTATTGCTCACACTCTGTCACTACAAGCGGCTCATGCTGTCAGCGCGGCCCGCGCCTCCCCACTCGCAATCCCAGCCTCAGCCGTGGTCGGACCTCGAGGCCTCAAGGCCGCCTCAGTCGCTGCCCACAGAGGCCCGCGGCGCACGTCCACATCCGCCCTTCCCACTTCTTTCCAGCTGAGATCGAAGACAGTGCGGCCTTCCCCATGGCTCGCGCGCGCGGGCGCGGGCGCACACATACACACACCCTCTGCGGCGCGGGGACGGACGGCTGTCAGATGCGCGGGAGGCGGCCGGTCACGCTGACGGCTGGGCGGGCGGGCAGGGCGGTCGCGCCGCATTTAGACCCCGCTTCGGGCGTCGCGCTCCGCTGGGCGCAAGCGCGTCCGCGCGCATTTCGCGGGCGTGCGAGGGTGTGTGTGGGTGGGCGCAGCGTGCGTCTCCCGCGGCCGGAAGGTACACGGCGGTTTGGGGGGACGGACATACGGCACCCACCGCCCGTCAGGCTCGCGCGCCCCGATGCTAGGTACCGGCCGAATGGGTGCTATACCCCGGCCATATCCGTGCGCGTAACGAGCCTGCACGGCAGGGGAGATGAATCTTACTCTCCGTCGTGAGATCCAAGTAGGCGGGATCGCGCGAACACTAGTGATTTGTGATGGTGTAGCCCAACACGCACACTCTGATGTCAACCTATGCCAACTCTAAAAGATCTAGCAGTGGCGCCGGCGCCTGCGCAGCCGTAGTCCTGTACGTTTAAAGTACTATGAACGTTTTGGACCACTACAGTATGTGTGGCAAGCGCATTGTCATGGTGCTACCCGCGCTAAAACATCGCCCACCACGAGCGAGGCAGGGAGGGCGTGTACGACGCAACGTCACCCGCGACTCTCCGCGTCTTCCGGAGCTCACGAGGCTCTCCCGCGCTCGAGTCGCCAACGTCGAAGGCCCTGCGCGCAGTGCAGCAAGCGTCTGCCTACTTTGTCCGTGTGAAAGCGGAGGTCAAGAACGGCAAGAGCCCGGGGAGTCTGTTCACTCCAACTCCCTGGGACCCACTGCCAACTCGGCGTAAGAACATGTCCGGAGGCCCTTGGTTCTCTCCTGCCTCGAGGATCGCGAGTACCGCCAGGCGTCGAGTTTCCGGGTACAATGCTTTCCTCTTCTGCACGCAAGTCCTCGGCCCTGGACTTTGCGGATCACGGGAATGATAATTGCACCATCGGGCAGTGGGCATGCACCTGCATCTCCGTGAAAGATCCGCCGGTTGAGCCTTATGCTGCAGAATGATAATGTTGATACCCTCCCAGCTATCACTGACTTCTGAAAGAATCAGGGAAGCTTAGAATTTCGTGAGGGGTGTTCTTGATGGATAACGTCATCGAGAACGGCCATCTAGAGATAGCTCTTCGGTTATAGCGTACTTGTAACCATAAGAAGCGGCGATGAGGGAGCGCCCATTTACAATCTTACGGATGAATCGAACGGGTGACACCGACGCAGTCCCGAGTATGTCTGGTATGCCACGCAACCCGTGGACTGCCGCTGTCACAGCGGAAACAAGTAGATGGATGAGCAGTGGATATTATACGACAAGCGGTAGATACGAGTAAGGTACGTAGCGAAGGAGCGAAAATAGTAGACCGGCGAAAACAGTAAGCCGGTCAATTCACGACTTCCATTGTATCCACTTCTTGTCCATGTGCTTGTCAGCCTCCTCCACACATCTGCGCTGGACGACTTCGAGGACCTTCTCGCGGACACCCGCCTTGCCCCCGCGCATGCGGTGGAACTTGGCGAGGAGCTCGTCGAGGGTAATTGTAGTTGCGCCGCTGTCTCGGTGGCTACCGTCGACCATGGCACGGATTTCTGCCTCCGTGGGTAGCGCATATCGCATCGGGTCGCTGGGCTCCGCTTTCTTGGGCAAATAAGACGGAGCCGCGAGTTGCGGAGCAGTCTTCTTCTCGGGAGAATATTTCTGGAAGAAGGTTTCTAAGATGGCGGAGTCTTTGACGTCCTCGAGCCGGTCGGGCGACCAGGCTGGCCGCGACTTCTCCTTTTTCGCAATTACAGCAGTCACGCCTGTGTTAAAGTCGGGACCGTCGCCGCTCTAAAACAGTGGGATAGCTGTTAAGCGACCAGTAAGATTTAACAAAAGAATAATACTGACACAGAACGCCGTAGCAATGTTCATTTCCATTTGCAAGGCGTCAAGCAGTGACATCTTCTTCCCTCGTCGGATCGCTGTGAGGGCGACTTTCAGGCTCGTCGGGCTGCGCATATCAAGGGTCTCTAGGGTGGTAGCCGCCCACTGCCGAATAGCTTCGTCATTGTGACTCTTGGACATATTCTGAAGTTCTGCAATAATTTTCTCCACGGTATTGTGCCCGAAGGCGAGGTCGATTGCCTCGCGCTTCGCGCCAACAAAAGAAGTAGCCGAATCGCCCGGTTCCTCGTCGGATCGTTCTTGTTCCAGCAGGTCATTGATCATGGCGTACGTCGGATCTTCTAGAGCGGCGAGCCGCTCGAGCAATGCAGGTATACGCCTCGAGGGGATGTAGTGCGTGGCGAAACCGTGATCGCTATGGTGCAGGTGTAAGTGTGCGAAAGAGTGGGCGGACAGAAGTGTACGTACAACACCGCGCGACCAAAGATGGCGTCTCCGGTCAGTGCAAGGTACGTTCCAATCTCACCGTCGACGCGGGATAGGAAGTAGCTGGCTCCGACGTCGGGGCAGTAGCCAATTTTTGTCTCTGGCATCGCGAACATTGTTTTCTCGGTCGCAATCCTAAACTGCGCGTTTACAGCAAGGCCGACACCTCCACCCACTAAGCCATAAGTGTAAGCACACCTAGACCGTTGCCCAAACGAAGCAACACGCACTCGTAATGCCATCCATCACTGCCACATATGGCTTCGGGACCGTAGCAAGGATGTAGTCCATCTCAAACCTGATGCCAAGAGTAAGCGATGCCCTCCGCAGGGACTAGCATATAGGACTGACTCTCGGTGGAAGAAATCAATAGCCTTAGGGAGAGTCTCCGGTCGACTCGCGAGCGTGACAACGCCTGGAGCTTGTTAGGACACCGAGTACGGCATGGATAGAAGCACACCCACTTTGTACGTCTCCTCCTGCGCAGAACCCGCGTCCGACGCCACGTCCGACGATGACTTTAGCCAAATTTCCTTGACACCATTCCTAATACCAGTTGTCGAGATCCGAGAAAGCGTGGGATGGACGAACTTCTCACCTCGATTTGAGGGCGTAGGATGTTGAGCATGGGTTCATCGAGGGCGTTCAGCTTTGCTGGTCTGTTGAGAACGTATGTCCGGACGGAACCATTGGACTCGAAGAGAACTGGGGGCTCGTCGGGCGCGCCGCCGCGGGGGGGAGAAGGTGAGCTGGAGGTGGACATGAGGTGGCGACCGATGGCGGCGGTGCGCTGGGCGGCGGCTGCGGGGGCGGCGGGGCGAGTCATTCTCCTCAACAGAGCATTACGCGCGTACATCGGGAATGATAGCACAGGCCAGAGGGGCAGAGCGGGGGCGGCGGGGGCGGGGACGGAGAGTACGCCGCTGAGCGGGAGGCCGAGAGTGGAGAGAGCGCCGAGGAAAAGGGCAGGTGACCGGCAGTGACGCGCGCCCGGAATGGGCCACGCGAGCCGGGCCGGGGTCAGACTGAGGCGAGGTGCAAGTTCCGATGTCCGTCAGGGCCAGGGCGCAGTGAGCATTGCTCAAGCAGCCTCCGAGGCCGGCTTCCTGCGCACGTCCTCGTCCGACACCTTCTCGACGAGCGGAACAGTCAGCCCCCATCTCCGACTTCATCTCCCTCGTCCTCGTCCGCCAACGCCGCTTTATCCATCACCCCTGCGACCCTGAAGATTGCACAGGCACACGGAGCCCATGTCAACGACAGTCGACTCTCCCCCGATAGGCACTCGCATTAGCCACTCTGGTTTCCTGGGCACTGTCCGATTTGTAGGGCACGTAGATGGCACACGGGGCATCTGGCTAGGTGTCGAGTGGGACGACCCCGATCGTGGAAAACATGACGGCATCAAGGACGGAAAGCGCTACTTCTCGTGTCTGTGAGATTGTATGTTTCATCTGGATCCCATGCCGTGCACCCTCATCTGTATCGCAGAGCACCCAACAGTGGCTCCTTCATCCGCCAGTCTCCAGCCATAGCATATGGCGTCTCTTTTCTCTCCGCTCTCTCCGCAAAGTACGTCGAAATACCCCACGGTACAGCCTCCCTCGAAAAGGTCACCCTTGGCTCGTCCGGCGGTGTGATTGAGGTCGAAGCAGTCGGCCTTGACAAGATCCGGAACAAACTGGCCCGTCTAGAACGCTTGCGGCAAGTAAGTCTCGATAATGAGTTAGTATCCAGAGCAGACCAGCCAGGCGAAATCGGAGAAACTTGTCCAGGTGAGTGGCAACAGAGACGACTATCATGATCCACTATTTCCGGCGCCATCGGCTGCTCCTTTGAACGCTAGCATATGGTGCTACCGCGAAGTCACACCTAAGTCAACACCACGATATCTACTCAGGGTATCTGGAATGTGGCAGCGACAATAGCTTCCGTCATTCTGTACCTGTGATGCCCAAGGGAGTGGTCGTCCACATTAAGCTCAGAAGAGGATCTCGGAGAGGATATTCTTCGTGTCGGTAACATTTCCACCATACGTAGGCGATGTTGGTGGTTAAATGCGGTGCTGATGTCACGGCTGCGGAGGTGCTTATTGTCCTATTGAGAGGTGTCACTGGGACGCTCTTCTATATCATCTTGGTCGGCGGCTGCTTCCGGTTCGCTCTCGAGGCAGATTTTGATTCCTTTATTCAGGTATTCGGGGCCTCGACCTTTCAAAGAACCTGATCTCAACCTGGGATACCATCGCCAAGATCGCAGTTGAGCTCCCAAACCTGCGAAGTCTCTCTCTCAAGTATGTTCACAAAACCCACCATCACGCTGCGAACTTAATTTCGTCGTAGCCAGAATCGCTTCCAACCCCTTGAACATCAATTCACTCCCACCAGTCCCTTCAAACTAGTAGAGGACCTTCAACTCAGCGCTACGCTAATCACCTGGACGGAGTTCCAGGCTCTTCTTCCCTCACTACCTTCGCTAAAGTCGGTGGAATTGGGATACAACCGTTTACAATCTACACCTGCGAACCCAAATATCCCCCATACGTCTTTGGAACACGTCAACTTTGATGGCAACGAGCTAGATAGTTTTGCGGACCTTCAATGTGGCATGGCCAATCTCATCGCGTGCGTTTCTTCACCTTTCGTTGTATACTGGCGCTTTGAAGCCACCTCCTGACACGGCCCCAGTCTACAGCGTTTAGTTCTCACGTCAAACCGCCTGTCTCAAATTCATGTACCACCAGAGCACAATGCTGCAGAGGCCGAGGCTGCTGTGCCTTTACGCGCGCTTAAACACCTTGCACTAGCCTTTAACCGCATATCTAGTTGGCGCGATGTTGACACACTCCGACGTTGGGCACCGCAGTTAGAGTCCCTGACACTCGCAGGGAATCCTGTCATCAGTGGTGAGTCAATTTGTCTGAATACACTACGCACAGCCTGCGATCAGTCAGCCGGTCGGTACTAGTCAGTTCGCAAGTGGGCGGTCGGTGCCGTCTGTTTGTGCAGTGGCGTAACTCATGTCAGACTCACTTCAACAATACTTCAATCTATGTTGTCTGTTCTTCCGCGGCGCAGCCCTTGCGGCTTGACGCATGACAAGCGCTGTACTACCACTGCTAATGCTAGCATGCCATCAGATCCCGCTCACGCTAGCTATGCACGCGCGTTCACCATCGCGAAGCTGCCGTCGTTGATGACTCTTGATGGTGCCACGGTACGTTTTGTGCCTATGTTTTCCTCCACTATAACTCTGGATGATTTCCGGAATATCTACGTCACGAATTATGTCCATCGCTTTCGAGGACTCGGAGGACGTGACCCATTCTGAAACACAACGCGCATTGCATCCTGGCAGATCTCTCCGCGTGAGCGCACGGACAGCGAGCTCCTCTACCTTTCCCACATCAGCAAGGAGGGTTTCGCCTCGGACTCCGAGAAACGCGACGCCCACCCACAATGGGAGCGCCTGACCGCCAGTGCGTCCACCGTCGCCTAGTACTCCTTTCTGCAGACCCGCTGACGATGGCCACGGCCTCGCCCGAACATATCCGCCCCCTCTCCCCATCCATCGCCCCGGTCCGATCAAAACATAACCAACCGCCCTACCGCGCGCTGTTCGCCGTCTACCCCTCCGCCCGCCCGCGCTCCGTCACCCGCGCACGCTGTGCTGGCTCTCCCCGACCCGCTCTCGCGCCGCCCCTCCGACGATCATTCCATCCGACCCCTCTCGCGCCAACATCACGGACCGACCCGGCTGGGCCCCCCTGCGCCGCTGCCCCCGACGATGGCGACCTTGTACTCTCCCCCCGCATCATCATCGCGCGTCCACCCCGCCCTCCGGCGCGCGCACGCACCGTGTCGCGTCCCGCAGAGCACGGCGTCTCGGCCGCGCCCGCGCCCCCGGAGGCTCAGGACACGCTCAGCAGCCGCCTGATAGGTGCGTCGCACTCCGCCGCGCCGCAGCGCGTCTCCCCCTCCGAGGCCAGGAGCCGCCGTATCGCCGCCCCATCCGCACCACACCACACTAGACATACTACCGGACGAGGGTGCTTTCGTGCTGCGCGCACTGCGCCCCCGACCGCATACATCTTGCCGCCGGCCCCTCCCCGCGTCCCTCGGCGTCGGCCGTCGAGGACGTCACCGTCCACGCCGCTGCCGGGCGGCGCGAGTTGCGGTCCTTGTTCTTTTGCGGTCGCACCCCGTCGCCCAGTTTCAGGGCCGGATACCGCACCGGCCGTCCGCACTTATCCATCATACCCGCACATCCACGACCACCCCGCCCCCCTCTGTCTCCTGACCTACCCTACCGTACGCTGACGCCCACCACCACCACCCCGCAGGGATCCAGGTCCACCACGCCGCCGCGCCCCCACCAGCCGCACTCGGGCCCGAGGCCTCCGCCGCGCTACCCGCGCCGGCAGCAGTACGCGTGCTCTCGTCCATGCCCGTGCGCGCGCTGCGCCTCAAGCTCGCCAAGGCGTGCAAGGTGCCCAAGGCGCGCGCCGCCGCGGCACGTGTCTGGCTCGTCCTCCCCGGCGGGCAGTGCGTCGAGCTCGGCGAGGAGCACGCGGGCCGCGACCTCGCGTACTGGGGCGTCGAGGAGGGCACGCGGTTCGTCTTGGTCGACGGCGGACGGTGATCGATCGCGCGATGAGCGATGAGGGGGGGGGGTCTAAAACGTGTTTTTTTGTATTCGTGCGCAGCGCGCTGCTATGTTGCCGAACAGATGTATACACATGTGTGGATGTACTGTACGTATTACCAACACCGACCCGGTCGAGAAAAACAGTCTGGACAGGGCTACAGGGACCGAGCTCGGGGCACAATCGATAAGAACGACTTACCGCACTACTGCTCTCTAGACGCTCGTAGGTACCATCGTGATTCGGGCGGTTGGCCAAAGAACCACGGAGGTTGCTACCCCCGGGGAAGACACAAGGCTTTCTTTTCGCACGGAAAGTACCAATGCGCCCACAAATGTCCACAGAAGGTCCTAAGGGGGGCTCCAAGGGGCGTTGAAAGGATCCTGACAACTCGCGCGGTGCTCCTTTCCATTCACGACAGATAGGCCCGGGTAGGAACCCATATTGTGGTCGGCACACGCTTGCGACATGCGATCCCGGGGGTCTTGAGGCCGAACGTCCGCCAGCACCTCGTCCGCGGAGGGTAGGCCGGAGGAGATGTCCCTAGGAGGGCCAGGAAGCGCCATCGGCTGGGTGGGGGTACAGGATCGAGGGATATCCTTCGGGTTCGAGATACACGACTCCTTCCCCATACAGCAGAAACCTATTCGAAGCGATTCGAGAGAGGACCATTTCGGAAACCATTGGAGCCATTTCGCGGGCCACATTCGAGAGCGGACTTTATCCAGGACCATGGCCAACCTCATCGCGCTGCCGCCCAACTACCATCTCCGTTGGCGTGCCTGGAAGACCTGTCCTCGTAACGATCGTCCCTCTCGTCCCGTCGACGGTCGTCCCTGCGCCTGTCTTCAGCGTCCCTGCGACGGTCATAGGAAGGATCAGGGCCCCTTCGGTCATCATAGCCACCCCGCCGGTCATCGTACCCTGCAGGCCTTTTTTCGTCGTGATCCCTCCGGGGAGGTGGAGACCTGGGGCGGCGATCATCGGTTTCGGTGCGGCGAGGGGGCGACCTGGAGCGTTCCCTGCGGTAGCTGCGGTCATCCCTGTAACGATCTTCCCGGGGGCGGTCGTCCCTGTTGTACCGATCGTCACGAGCGTAACGGTCATCCCGACGCTCGTCACGTCGATAGTCACGACGGTAGTCATCGGCACCACCACGTTGCTAACAATAGGTAAGCATGGGACTGATGGACTATTGTGTAATTGCTCTTACCTCACGGTCTAGGGCAACACGGACGGGTTGACCACGGAGGTCACGGCCGTCCAACTCCTTGACGGCCCGCTCCGCGTCCTCACGTGAAAGGTATTCCAAAATACTGCGGGTCGTTAGCATGCTGTCAGGATAGCATGGTAGAATGGCACTTACCCTTCCCCGGGGACATCACGGTCAATGTCTGCGTAAGAGACGCTGCCGGCCTCGCGTCCAAAGTCTTTCAGATCCTGGGCGAAGTGGATGGTTAGGACCGAATGTTGATGGCGTAGGTGATCGAGGCGAGACGCGCGGCCAATGCATGTTCATCCAGTGGTAGCGTTCCGGGGCCGGATCTGGAAAGGTATTCTAGGGGAGAAGACTCACCTGCCAGCTAGTGTCGCGGGAAATACCAGATACAACCAGACGGAAACCAGGGGGACGTCTAGCCCGAGGAAGGCGGTCGGACTCGTAGGGTTCGCGGCGGGGACGAGTCTCCTTGGCGAACTCAACAACAATGCTGAAGGGCGTAACATTGGCGTCACAGAACAGTGACTATTCCGTGCATATACATACTTGGCACCCATGAAAGTCTTGCCGTTGAAGTGGTGGAGGGCGTCTTCGGCGTCACGAGAGCTCTCGAACTCTACAAAGCCGAAGCCTAGTAGACAATATCAATGAGAAGAGGACGCTCATTGGTCAAGAATGAGACGCACCCGTCATGACGCGGCAGTCGATAATGCGACCGTAGCCGTCGAAAAATTTTGAGACGTCCTCTGAGCGGGCATCTGGAGGGAGCTCTGGGAGGGACGTGAGACAAGAGACAGGATCACGAGGGTTGTAAAAGGGACATACTGCCAAGATAGAGACGGCGGGCCATGGTGGAGGGAACAGAGAAGGGTCGGATAAGCGGGGAGCCTTGCGGGGACAGATGGGTGTGGGTGTGGTCCGTGCGCGGGACAGGTGGTGGGGGCGCTCGGATCACCCCGGGGGGCGGCGGCGGAGCCAATGGGGGGCGGAGCGGGGGCGACACGGGATTGGTGGAGGTAAGCCGCGCACGGCGCTCAGTCAGACTGGACGTGACTCTGGGCCACTGGTCGTGGATTGGCCACAGCGGATTTTGGGTTATCTGATAATCCCGCGCACAACCCCACCTGCGGTCGCCTCCGCTGCTCCCCGTCGCCCACCATGCTCTCCAGGCTATCCACAAAGTCGGGCAGGGCCCTCTCCCGCGCCGCCCTCCGCTCCTCTGTTGCCCGCACTGCCCCAAAGGATGCCCGCCGCACCTTCGTCCAGCCCTCTGGTGCCGACCGCGCCAGTGTAGTCGACGTCCCCTCGTCCTACCAGGAGGACACCGCGTTCTCACCACGCGTCGGTCAGTGCCCGCCCCCTTTTCCCTCTGCCGCCGGCGACCCGACTCACGGTATGCATAGACATGTTTGGCTTCAAGCTCGAGGCATCTCGTCGTGAAGGCGGGCCTTCCGAGAAAGCTCGCCCCATTTACCTCGACATGCAGGTCCGTCAATAATGCGCTGGCGTTTCACACGTTATCCTGACGGTCCCCAAGGCCACCACCCCTGTAGATCCTCGTGTGCTGGACGCAATGCTACCCTATCTCACCGACCAGTACGGCAACCCTCACAGTCGGACACATGCATATGGTTGGGAGGCCGAAAAGGCAGTTGAGGATGCTCGCAAGGTGCGTAACTCCTTTATTCGCGCATTTTCTGTTGTCAAACCGGTGTTGCGCAGAACATTGCGGATCTCATAGGAGCAGATCCGAAAGATGTCGTGTTCACCTCTGGAGCAACAGAGACGAACAACATGGCTATCAAAGGCGTTGCTCGTTTCCATAAGGACAGAAAAAAGCACATTATCACGACCCAGACCGTGCGTTATTTTTGACCTATATGTCGTCATCGTGCCCCTCATTGTTAGCTCAGGAGCATAAGTGCGTACTCGACTCCTGCCGCAAGCTGCAAGAGGAGGGCTTCGACGTAACATACCTCCCCGTCCAACAAAATGGCATCATTCGTCTCGATGAGCTCGAGGCAGCCATCCGTCCCGACACTTCCCTTGTTTCCATCATGACCGTCAACAACGAAACTGGGGTCATCCAGCCCATAAAGGAGATTGGCGAAATCGTCCGCAAGCACCGTGGCGTGTACTTCCACACGGATGCGGCGCAGGCAGCGGGCAAGATCCCCGTCGACGTGAACGAGTGGAACATCGACCTGATGAGCATCTCGGGCCACAAGCTGTACGGCCCGAAGGGTGTCGGCGCGGCGTACGTCCGGCGGCGGCCGCGTGTCCGTTTGGAGCCGATCTTGAGCGGGGGTGGGCAGGAGCGCGGGTTGCGGAGCGGGACTCTCCCCACGGCATTGGCGGTGGGCATGGGCGAGGCTGCAAGGATCGCAAAGTTGGAGATGGCGGTGAGTTGCGCGTTCCCCTCGGGCCCCCTTTGATGATACTTTGCCACGCAACCTTTATTTTTATCATTTGGGAGCATCGTGGCGCGACGTTCGCTCCGCGAGCGTCCGCTAGCTTTGCAAAGACCCTGCGTGCAGGGGTACTGAGCCCTGCCAGCCGGTCCGCATTCACTGGGCGATACGCTGACGTTCATTATTCCGCAGAGGGATGCCGCCCGGGTCAAGGAGCTCTCCGACCGCCTCATTAACGGTATCAACGCCCGGGTAGAGCACGTCATCCGTAATGGCGACGTTACTGGCTACCCCGGATGTGTCAATCTCAGCTTTGCATACGTTGAGGGCGAGAGCTTGCTGATGGCGCTGAAGGTACGTCATGTTACGAAATGCCTCCACCAACGTGCCTAACGCGTGTCACATACAGGACGTCGCCCTGTCCTCGGGCAGCGCGTGCACCTCCGCCTCACTTGAGCCATCATATGTCCTGCGTGCGCTCGGCGCTGCGGAGGACATGGCGCACTCCTCTCTCCGGTTCGGCATTGGCCGGTTCACGACGGAGGCCGAGGTCGACTACGTCGTCGAGAAAATCGTCGCCGTCGTGCAGAGGCTGCGTGATATGAGGTGCGTGCCATTGCGTCCGTTTCATTGATATTCTCCGCCGACTGACACCATCTCTCTACCTTCATAGCCCGCTGTGGGAGATGGTCCAGGAGGGCATCGATATCAACACCATTGACTGGTCCCAACATTAAGCTTGCGCCGCGGGGGAGATTAGGCATTTTGTGCACCGGACTTTGCTGTGCTACGAGGCTCGAGTGTGGCGTTGGGGTGTGACCGCGCCCGTTCCTCTCGTCTGAGGGCCGGGCTTGCAGGGCCGGCGTGTGGTAACTATCGTATTGTATCTTCTCCTGGACGACTCTGTGTACTTGTTATATGCACACTCTGCGGAATCCAGTAATCTCTCGTCCGTCTGGGGGGTCCTAGTGTCGGCGTGGTGAGATGTCACGCGATCGAGAGTCGTACCACCCGCCTGCTATCATCGACTGGGGAATACGTATACGTCCGTAGCACGTCGCCGTGCTACGCGTTTCGCCGCATGCACCCCCTGCCCCGTCATAATGAAGGATGCTTTCGTCGATAGACATTTCTCCCGATATTTGCAACATCCGGAGACATTTAATTTCAACATGTCTCGGAGGAAACGCGGTCACGGAAACGAGGAAACCCCGTACAGCTGTGGCCTCTGCGCGGCGCACGTCCGAAGCCGATCCACTTCGTGAGAGAGAAAAATGGAGACCCTATTTTCGCGGATGCGGTACAATACAGATAGATACACGACGACCTCTACCCCGAACCCCCGGCGGGCTCGCCCGAGCGGACTCCCAAGTTTTACAGCGACGGGTTCGCCTTCGAGACGAGGGTCTGGAAGTACTCCTGGAACCACGTCCCGGCCTCGGGCGCGGGCTGGTCCGCGTCGGAGAGCGAGCACGTGGAGTCGAAGCGGGGCGAGGACGAGTTGGAGGTGCCGTCGGACTCGCCGCCGGGCTTGACCCAGACGATCGCGTCGATGAGCGCGTCGGGCGTGCTCGTCGTGGGGCGCGTGCCGAACCCGGCGCCCTTGATGTTGCACCAGTCGCCCCACTGCTGGCGCAGGTTCTGCTGGCCCGCGCGGCCCTGGTCGACGACGAACTGCGCGGGGAAGCCGGCGGACGCGAGCATGGGGCCGAGCGCGCGGATGTAGTGGATCTCGTCGTAGTTGGGGTCGCCCTGCGTGATCGGGTCGGGCGAGGCGGCCTGGAGCGCATTGTAGTTCGCGACGTCTGTTTGGAGGGTCAGCGGCGCGCGCTAACGAGACAGGGCACGGGGAGGAGGGAAAGACGTACTAGTGGCGAGGCCGCGGACGAAGGGCGACGAGTTCGCGCTCTTGAACATCGACGCGAAGAGCGTCGCGGCGGGCTGGATGTTGGCGGGCCAGCCGAGCCAGCCGGCGTGGCCGGCGTCCATGTACATGTACACGCCGACGCTCGAGAGCTGCTGGAGCGCGTACGTGACGCACGCCTTGTACGTCGCCTCCGCGTTCGCGCACTTCTGCACGTTCAGGTTCGTGACGAGGTTCGCGAGCGAGTCGGGCTCGATGACGGCGACGACGCGCACGTCGGGGTACTTCTTCACCTGCGCGACGATCTGGTCGATGTAGTTGTAGTAGTTGGCCTGCCCGTTGTTCGCGATGCTGAACTCGCCGTTGGACGCCTTGGCGGCGCAGTCGCGGTCGGGGAGGTCGTACACGACGATCTGCACGAGCTGCTTCTTGCCGGTGCTGCTCTGGATCGAGGACGCGTCCGCGAGGTACGTGCCAAGGTCGGGCACCTTCGAGACGGTGTCGAGCCAGGTGAACGTCGGGATGTTCGCGACGCTCGCGGCCTTGGCCTTCAGCGTGGCATCGGTGATGTTGCCGGCGGCGGCCTGGACCTCGGCGGCGTAGTAGGGGCTAAGGTAGATCTGACAGAGGTTGTTAAGCTGCGCATCCTCTAAGTTTGGGTGCATAAATACTCACCTCGAAGCCACTGAAGGGGTTGCCAGCAGCTGGGGTGCTCGTAGGGGTAGAGCCAGCCGAGGTCGTCGTGGGGCTGCCCGAAGTGGTGGGGGGAGCGGTCGTAGGGGCGGTCGTGGGCGCGGTCGTGGGAGCGCTGCTGGCACCGGGTCTGCAGAAACGAGCATGAGAATGAATGTCGGCAGCATCGTGGGAGCGCATACTTACAGGCACTGAGAGTAGTAGTCGTTCAACTTCGTGCAAGTGGTGCCAGAAACGCAAGTCGTAGCACCAGCTGGAGAAGAACGTCCAGATGTCAGCGCGGTCACGCCGTTACAGTAACAGAATAGCTTACTCCAGCCAATACCGCCGCACTGCCCGTAGATGGGGGACTGGGCGAATGCCAGGGATGGCACGACAGAGAGGAGGGCCAAGAGGGTGGCGAACTTGGACATTTTGGCGGTGTTGTACCGGAGACGGAGAGGGTTTGGGATCCTGGAGGTGGGGTTCCACCTCCGTGTCGTTATATACCGTTTGAAGTTCCGAAACCGAGATGAAGCTTTCGGTGCCCCCGAGCATGGCGCGCACCCAGAATATCCGGCGAACACCCGAGCAAACGAGGCGGAAAGACGTCGGGCAGGGTCAGTTGGGGGCCACTACGCGCACGTCGGCGGGTCATGGGACCACAAATTCACCCGGAGGTGGACCCTCCCGCGGGGCGGGGGCGGCGGAGGTAGCCTGCCCGGCGGACGCGTATCCTTGCTGGGCGTCGGTTCAAGTTCGGAAGGTGCTGCCCGCGATGGCCACGAGCAACGTTTCTCCGCCAACCTTGATGCAGTGTAGCTACGGCCCTCCCGTCATTCGAGACCCGGGAAAGGTAGCTCGCGTAGCTGAAGGCCCCACATCTCCCGGCGTATGCTCACAGGGTTTGCGGGGTCTATAGTGTCGTGCCTCACAGATGGCAGTTGGGCGCGAAGGTCTGGAAAAGCGGCCCCGTATAGCGCCGCCGTGACACAGTTTTTGAGAGGCAGGTGATAATGACGACTTACTTATAGTTTCCTCCGCGTCCACAAGTCATACGATAGGTTAGAGTTGCAGTGGCCCACCCACGAGAAGCAGCCTCAAGCGCAGATGTGAAGCGCACGCGGACGGGGTGGACCCAGAAAAGACGCGCAGGGGCGATCCCGTGCTTGCGAAAACCTCGTGGTCTTGGTACGGAGACTTCCTCGAGGCTACCATCACCGAGCCTTCGGGGTCTATTAGAGTCGCATGAGGGGGGTGATCAACATCCGTCGAGATCTTCCGTTCGTGATCGCTCCGGGTTTGGCGTGCTCGGCGGGGCTCCCGCCCCCGCAAAGCGCATATTTTCTTAGCACAGGCACACCGTCACCTTTGCGGTTCCTACCGCGCAGGCTGGCGGAGCGCCGAGAAGGCTCTAACCGCTAGCCATCGGAAGATGTGTTGAACGGGGTGAGAGCCAAAACCTGGTTGCAAGAATACAAAAGCCTCCGCCCGACTACCACAATCTTCCCTTCCTTGGATTGACAATGCATGAACGAGGAAGTATATGCACAGGCCAAGGCTTGAGAACCGTTGACCGGCGCTGAGCTACGACATTCCGCCGTAACTGCGGCTATGAAGCAAGGGGTATGAGGAGACCCCCCGGTGGAATGGCGTAAACAACCGAGGTAGGAGGCCCACAGCCATCATCTAGGAAATTCCGCGGGAACAGCCAACGAGTGTTGATATCGAACAGACTCACAGGAACACGGTAATATAATACATCACCCTAAAAGATACTCTTCTCATCCTCTCCTCGCGCTGGGAGGGGGAGGCAGCAACGGAGGAATACCGCCACTCCCGGACGAGAATCCTGAGCTGGAGCTACCACCAAGAAGGCTGACGCCAGAACTGGAAGTTGTGTTGGTCTTGGACTTTCCGGGGATGGAGATCGAAAAGGTTTGCCCCTCCTTGAGAGTATAATCCTTCTTCGGCCCGGCAGGCACATGAGGTGAGGGTTGATCAGCGGACGCTTCGTTGGGGTTCATGCGGGCTCTCCATCGCCTATCGCCAGTCGGCTCAGCAAAATCGAGTTAAACATTCGTAATCTCGCATAACTCACTTGGTGTAGTCTTGTAGAGCGACATCTATAGGTGGTCCATTCAGGTCACTGAACGTATAAGGGCACCATGTCGGGGACGTACTGAAGTCAAAGCTGTCCGTGCGTTCCAAGAAACCCATTCCGATATAGGCTCTTCTGCCATTATCTTCCACTCGTATGACGAAGTAACGTGACGAGTCCAGGACAGCTTCTACGCATGGTTTCGCGGGATCATAGACGGCCTTGGCGAACACTTCACTTGGGGGGTCACATTGCATTCGTAAGAGACGGAAAGGATATGCATACGTTCTCCTGATTGGATGAAGCGAATTCCGTACCATGAGCACCTATATTATAACCAAGTGATCGAGATAGGTGCTCACCTGTATTAACGTCCTCGAACTGCAGCGCAACACCTGATGATCGCTCGATGATGCGGATGCGCCCCTTCCATAGTGGTTGCGCAAGGTCCCCCCACTCCTGAGCACGGTGTCCCTCATTCGCCTTCAAAGGCGGAATCTTGTATACTGTGAGGCTAAGATGGGCAGCTGATCGCGCTTACAGAACGGCACGCGCACCTGAAACCTCGCGACCAATGTAAAGGATACTCTCAATGTCTTCTTCTTTGAACTCGTCCATGACAAGACAGAGAGCCTATGATGTGGGCAACGTGGAGGAGAGGACGCAAGTGTGTGCTTCGCTTGGAACTGCCTCACCGCCGGAGACCGCCCTGTAGGCGACGCGCTTGATGGAATGCACGTGACCAGCTGTAAGTGTTATGGGCGTCTACGCATACGCCATCCTCGTCTCCCCGTCCTTGTCCTGCGATCGCAACTGTTTGGATTTCCCTCAGTTTCTCGATTAGTCTCCAGACCGTACACACCATGACCGGACCACCCACTCCGCCCCCATCTAGCGCAACAGAGATCGAAGATGCGGCTCGCACGTCTCTTCCGCCCCCCCAAGCACCTCCAGATGAGCCCGCCACCGAGCCCCAAGCACCCCCCGAAGCCCCCCCTGCGGCACCTCCGCCGGTTGTAGAGGAAGCACCACAAGATCCCCCGCCTGCGCCTGCGCCTGCTGTCCAGCAACCCACCCAGACCTCATATGAGCTCCTTTTCCCGACCATAGCCGGACTAGCACGCTCGGGGAGTTGGCCAGAACTGGTGGAGGTGGCCGAACGAGGAGATCTCAATGTATGTTCTATGTTAACCTGTCCTAGGATACTGCGTAAATTAAGAAACATTCACACACAGGCGGAGAATGACAAGAACGAGACTCGCTTATTCATTGTTGCGCCCCTGGTGCTTGCGTATATGATCAACGACCAGCTGTGTGTGCTTTGTTTCCTCGCATCCCTGAATTTCTACCTACCTGAGAATATGTTTATCATAGCTCCTTGGCGCGTCACGCACTGACGCGGCTCCCTAAAGATCTTTCGTCACTTCCTTTAATGCATGCTCTATTCAAACTCCTCGCAGCCGTATCAGAGCGGAAATATGCCTTAGTATACCCTCGCGCCGAGGAGCTGCATCAACTTGTCCAGCCTCCCAGCTTCCCTAGTGAGCTCCTAGGACAAATTCTCGCTGGTATGACTACAACATTCCTGGGCAAGTATATCCCATCGAATCTCTACCTCAACCCCATTCTCACCTCAGCACAATAGAGGCATTCAGGAATAGGACGTTTGCCCTCATCGCGAAAGCATACACGTCTATTCAAATGTCACGCGCTCAGGCATATCTCGGTCTCACGGCGGAGCAAGTGGTGAATGGTGAGATCGATGGCTTTGCGATTGTACGTTTCTACGCGTGCTCTTATTGACCGTCGTGCATCAGTCGCTGTTCCCAACGGATGGGCGTTCCACGAGACGAGTTACATCCTGACACCGCCAAAAGTGCCCGCAGGCTCCTCACGAGGGGCAGTCTCTAGTGCGTCGAGCTCCCCGTTACTGCTACCACTGTGCTCACCACGCAAATAGTCCCCTCAACTATGATGGCATTAAACCTCGTCACAGACAGCGTGGCAAATCTGGAAGCGTAGAGAGATGATTGACAAGCGTGTAGTGTATCATGTATGAACAGCCCTTCCCGTGTACAGTATGCCAATTGTGATCTTTGCATATTCGGCCCTCCCTGTTGTCTGCGTTCGCTGTCATCCCATACAATAGACTGTTCGAAGGGATTGTTTCACGCTTTGTGTCATGTGGAGATCGATTGTAAGCGGCTGTGCCCTCGGTCAGTAGACGCGCATAATTGAAATCACACGAGATCGGTTCGGTTTGAGCCACAGCGTGTGCATCTTACACCAGCTGCAGCCTGCAGCATCTTCTTTCCTTCCACTCAACCACGACCAGTCCGCTTCGAAGCACTGCAAGCCTCCGTTACCTGTACACGAGTACTTAGTGTCGGCAGAGGACTCGATCACACAGTATCATGACTCCGGACTCTGTACTACCGGTTGACCCAGCCAATAGTAAGCCTGAGACTACAACCACTGTGGCGGGTCCAGTAAGTACCGTTTGAGTACCCATTTAGTGAACCAACTACTTATCAACGGATACAGGTAGACAACTCGCTTAATGATGAGGATGAGCGATGGATCCATCTCCAATTCACGTGGAGTGGTCAGTCGTTCGAACTAGACATCGCCGAAAGTGATATGTATGCGTCTCGATCGCCTACATGATCATGTGCATTTACTCAAAGATGACCTTATATTTTCACTAGGGTTTTCGACCTGAAAGCCTCTCTGATGAGTATGACGGACGTCCCTGCAGAGAGGCAGAAGATCCTAGGCCTAGTCAAGGGGAAACTCCCAAACGACAACGCGAGAATGTAGGTTATTCCTGAGTATGTTCCGTATAACGAGTCTCACGCAGTATACCTTGACATAGTGCTGACTTGAAACTCACGAATGGCAAGAAGTTCACTCTCGTCGGCACGCCACAGGGTCACGAGCTGAAGGAGCGACATGGCAAGTGTTTCGTCTCGCATACCTTAAGATGATTTTGCTGAATCATATTGCGTCTTCATAGAACTCGAATCTTTGCCAGACGTGGTGAACGATCTTGATGTCGATTTCAGTTCAAATCCTGCAGAGGCAGCCGCATATATTAATGACCAGCGCAATCGTCGGAAAGTCCAAGAACATACGCGGAAGCTCAACGTGAACATCATAAATCCTCTGCGCGAGGGCAAGCGTCTTCTTGTCTTGGACATCGACTATAGTATGTTGCGCGTGGACCAAGTGGCCTCCCTTTCCATATTCATATTTTATCACAGCCATCTTAGATACGAAACCCCTAACGTCGGGTGCGCTTCCTCCACAAGAATGTGCCCGGCCAGGACTCCACGAGTTTCTAGAGGCGGTATATCCTCACTACGACATCTGTATCTGGTATGTTTTATGGATCGCTTGATCGGCACATGCTCATCATAGATCAGGTCACAGACAAGCTGGATATGGCTGGAGACGAAGCTTGTGGAGCTCGGTATGCTCGGGGGCGTGAGGAATTATAGGGTAAGTATACTTTACGGCAGTCTTCTCATGCGGACAGTTTGTTGAACACCCCCCCCTCAGATAGCATTTGGTATGATACATACTGAGCTAGCTATTTGCTGAATGCTGAGAACTACCTTCAGTGCTGGACAAGACTTGCATGTTTACCGTGTTCTCCGTCAAGGACAATAAGCCCTACAAGCATTCCGTGAAGGCATTGCAGATAATCTGGAACCATTTCCCTCAGTTGTAAGCTACCCCTTTCTCGTAACTTCCAGCCGTGGTGGATATCAACATTTCATTTCAGCTCCGCAAAAAATACTATTCATGTGGATGACCTCGTGAGTACACAAACGACGATAAAACCCCTCCTACTCATGCTGATCGTGAAAATCAGGGCCGCAATTTTGCGCTGAATCCCAAAGAGGGTTTGAAAATATCGGCATTCAAGAACGCTCAGATGCCAACAGCACGAGGGGATCGTGAGCTAAGCAAGGTGGCGAGATACCTCACCCACATTGCCGAGAAGCACGAAGATCTCCGTAGTGCTAATCATTCTGTGCGTTGATCTTTTATTCCGTTACTTGAATACCTTACCAACATCGCATCAGCAATGGAAAGACGTGGTAAGATCCTTGCCACCACCCTAGGAGATGTTCCGCGCATCACCATTCTCAGTTCCAGTTGTATACCGCCGTCATGTACTTTTATCTTACTAGGACGTCCCATTGATGTTGTCTACGCCCCGGATCCAATCATCGAACTATGCGGGCACTTTATCGCAGAGCACCCCAGTTTGTACCATCACAGTAGTCTCGTTTGCGTGTGACAACTAGGAGCCCAATGACCAAGTCCAAGGTCCACCGAGGTCATATGATCATCGTATGCGCGCTATATTAACAAATGCGGGGTAGCGTGCGTAGCACAGCAATGTAGTGGGTCTTCCCCAGACGTCGATGTTCACCTCCCTCCGGCTTTCGTTCAACCGGCAGCCGGTCCTCGGACGCCCCACGTTTGCATCAACCCGAACGCTGAGTTGTCCCCTAACACCACCACAGCACATCAGACTCCGAGGCTTCGGTGGATCTGCTCGCAAGATGTCCACTTCAGGATCGAACCCAAATGCCGCGAAGCCCAAGTCCGCGGCGGCCCCCGTCGCTCCAAGACCTTCTGCAACCGTCATCGTCATCAATGCCCGGAACGAGGTTCTGCTCGTGCAGCGGAACCCAAACTCTTCGTCGTTCGCGAATGCATACGTGCGTCCTCCCCCACACTAGCAGCGCCGCTGAGCGACACTGATCCCACAAGTTGTCCTCATACCGGCTGCATTTCGGTCGGATGGCAACGTCGCGGCCTGCAGGTCTTCCCGGGCGGTAATTACGACGAGAAACAAGACGGCGCACAAGGGCTGCGGCTCACCGCCATCCGGGAGCTCTTTGAGGAGTCTGGGCTCCTGCTCGTTCACCCCGCGGGGGCCCTTCCCAGCGACGCTGAACTCGATCGCGCGCGCGAAGCCGTGCACGCACAGAAGCTCCTCTTCTCGGACTTCCTTGCGCAGCAAGGCCTCCGTCCGAACGTCGAAGCCCTCCTTCCGTTCACGCAGTGGATAACGCCGCCCATGTACCCCAAGTACGTCCCCGGCCATACCCCCCTCGAGAGCCTTGTTCCCTCCCGGGACTGGGATCCCCAGGCTACCGCAGCCAATGGCCATACCGACTCTTCACTGACGCACACGCACCCCGCCACCCCTTAGACGCTTCCAGACGCAGTTCTTCGTCGCCTTCCTCGACGCCCCCGGCGAGCCCGGCCTCGCCTCGGGCGGCCGCGAGGCGCGCCTGCCCACGCCCGACGGCGCGCGCGAGGTCGTCGCGGCGCGCTTCGTGCACCCCGCGCACGCGCTCGCCCAGTTCGCCGCGCGCGCGATCACGCTCTTCCCGCCGCAGTACTACCTCCTCCGCACGCTCGCGGACGTTCTCGCCCCGCCCGAGTCGGGTGCGGATGTGAGGACGGGTGCGGAGGCGGAGAGCGGGCGGGAGCGCGTGCGCGCGCTCGCACAGGGGGCGTTCGGGCGCATGGTCCTGAACCCGCGCGCGGTACGCGACGCCGCGGCGGAGGAGGCCGGGTGGCGCATCCTCGCGTACGAGGGCGACGAGGCGCACGGGGGTCCGCGCGGGCGGAGGCACCGCTCGCGGGTCGTCTTCGGGCCAGGAGGGGTGAGCGTTCACTTTGGTGTTGCCTGTCATGGCCCGTGGGCGTGCCGAGCCGTTGCTGACCGGGCGCCGCGCAGTCTGCGAGCTCTATTGTGCTCGAGCGCAACTTCGACATATTCTCGGAGGTCGAGGACTTGGTCCCGACGGGGCCGGCCAAGCTGTAACGAGCTTGCCTTTGTAAGTCGTCGCCCTTGGATACGTGGCGACGATGTCTTTCGGGGACATTTGGGACGAGACTCTGGGACGCTATTGTGCGGCGTTGGCATCGAGGAGGCATCGTGTATAGGTCTCCCCTCGAACATGGTAACATACGCCCACTGCGGTGGCTGCCAGGCACGCACGCGTTCAGTATTTTATCTACTCCAGACTACCCACATCCTACTCAATTTGATCAAATCTTAAAGAGAACTTCTGAGCACGAGCCTCGCCACGACGCAAACCATCCCAGGAGACAACGCTTCCCCGGACAAGGGCAGGCACAGGAACATAGGAGAACAACAACACGACGTATATTGGGACGACAAGGCTACAGAGGACGGCCGCCCCGAAGGGCACGGCCGCCGACGGAACGTGGTCTGGTGCTACAGAGGTGGTCGTGGGGCGCGCGTCGTCTACTCGACGGCAGCTTCCCTGCGATCATGGAGAGACGTTATGGATACACATGTGGGACAGAGAGATTGGGAGCAAAGTGAAAGGTATAAAAAGCTAAGCGTCATATCGTGGCGAATGTTCGAAGGACGGCGCGGGGTGCGCTATTAGATCCGGATTAGGAAAGGGTATGGAAAGTAGGGTATGGGTGACCGTCGTCGTGTCGAAACAAGGTCGTAAAACATAAAGGCCGAAAACCCAGGGAAGAGAATACGCGTTACTTGGTTTTTGTGGAATTAATGGGGAGCCGAATGGACGGAGAAGCGGGGCGTGAGGGGGATGGGTCGCCGGGCCTTCAAAGACCAAAGACCTGGTAGTCGTACTGGACGAAGTTGCCCCAGTAGCTGACGTTGCATGCGCCGACGGTGGCCAGGCCAGGCGCCCCGAGGTTGATCGCGTTCACGTTGCTCGTGCCTGCAACGTTCCAGGTTGCGAAGCCGGCCGCGTTCGGCGAGCCGGTGTGCAGGAAGCTGCTGTAACGCGCCTGCATCTCCTTGATGAGCGACGCCTGCGCGGTCGTCGGGCTCGGGACGGTGCCGAACTGCACAGAAGACCTCTCGTGAGCTATCCGGGCACAATGGCAGAGGGGGAAAGCGAAAGCGACGTACGACAATCTCGATGTCGTCCTGGTGGCAGACCGCGCCGCCGCTCGTGCAGAACGGCACCTCCTCGTTGCCGGGGTAGGTCGCGCCGACGAGGTACTCGCCGACGAACGCCTTGCCGCCGTTGCCGACCCAGTTGCGCGCGAACGTCCACGTCGCGCAGCGCCAGATCTGGTCCGTGCCGAGCTCCTCGAGCTGCGGGCGCTGGTCGGGCTCGACGCCGTTCACGGCGGGCGAGACGGCGTATACGGCGGTGTTGAGGATGCGCTGCGTGCGCGGGCTGCCAAACGTGAACGAGACGAGCTCCTCGTAGAGCGACTCGTCGACGCTGCTCGGGAAGTTACCGTAGATAGTCGTCGCGGCCTCGTTGCGCACGGTCGAGAGCAGGATCGGCTTCGTCTGCTGCGGGAATGTCGCAGTCAGGTCGAGCGGGTTCGTGATGAGGACGCCGTCCCGGACCGGGCGGATGGGCTCGGAAGCGCCTGCGGCGGCGTCGACGTCACCGTTGACGGCCGCGTTCAGGAGGTCATTCTGGGAGGACATGAGTGCGTCCAAAGACATCGCCTTGAAGCAAGCGATATCGGTGGCGTTGCAGCTAGTCTCGCCAATCCAAGAGTTCAGGACATTGGTGTGGACGTCCGTAGAGAGGAAGCCGTAATCCTTTGGACAACAATCAGTGTCGGGTGCACGCGCGTGACGGTGTCGAAGTACGAACCATGGGGTCAGACTGCAAGATCGCAGACTGGAAGAAAGGATCCGCGTCCGGAGTGGCCAATAGAGCCCTGACCATGTTCGCGCCGGCACTCTGTCCTGCAATGGTGATCTTGGAAGCGGAGCCGCCAAAGCTCGGGACAACCATCTGGAGGAAACCGAGGGCGGCTATGACGTCGGTGACCGCGAGGTTGTGGGATCCGCTGGGGTCGAGGAAACCGAGCTGGCCGAAGAAGTGAGCGGCTTGGCGGTGTGCACACGATGAGCTCCACTTACTGCGCCAAGACGGTACTGGATGACAGCGACAATAGAGTTGGTCGCCGCGGCCAAGTTGGAGCCGTCGAGGCCAGCACCGGTTGCAGAGCCAGCAACGAAAGAGCCGCCGTGAATCCTGTAGAATTATTAACGGCTTGTCGTTGGACGCCGCCTGAGCTATTCAACGCACCACATGAAGGTAGGCGCGGCGCTCCCCAGCGAAATGGAGGTCGGGACGTAGAGGAGCATGGAGAGACAGTCCTCCGAGCCAATGGTGTTGCCGTTGTTATCGAGCTGGACGCATGGCGCGGGAAGGGCCGTCGCGTCAGTCGAGTTGTTCCTGGAGCACGCGCGTCAGTGCTCTGAGTTGTGGCGCGAGTATATGCGCTCTGCTCACGGGAGCTCCCAGGCGTCGACGATCTGGGGGGTCTGCCAGCGCGAGGCGGACGCGAATCTGACCGCGAAACGCGTCGCGCTGCCGTCGGTAGTGCCTTGGGCGGTGCCAATGGGCGTGTCGACGGTCGTCGCGCTCGCGGCCGTTTCGCGGGGGCAGAGGGCCCTCTGGAGGAGCGGGGAGAGCTTGCAGAGCTCCGTCTTCCAGTAGTAGGGGGGCATGGTGACGTGTGCCGGGCGCGCGAAGGCCGAGGAGGCGGCGAAGAGGGAGAAGACGAGGGACTGGATGCCAACCATGGTGCTCTAGAGGTTGGGAGACCGGTGAAGGAGAAGTAGGCAGAGTCCGAAGTCTACGGGGGCGGAGAAGGCAGCCTGGGGACCGTCGTGGACGGCGCCGGCTGGCTTATATGGACGGGGGCGGGCTGGCGTCCCTGGGACGGAATCAGGGGAAGGATGACGGTAAGGAACAGAAAGTGAGAGTGCTCTCGCCCGGACGCACGTCCGAGGCCATTTTGACTGCAACGAGAACAATGCCTGGGTCCGAAGGACTTGGATGCCGCCCAAGCCAGTCCCGCAAGAACTCGTCCCAGATCGTTGCCCCGGCGCCTCCGCCCACACGTGCGCTCCCATCCTCCTCGCATGCCATATCCGGCCCCGCCTTTGTCCCCGCTATGGGCCACGCCATCTCGCCCGCCTGGTCCGCCCCTGGCGAAGCACTCCAGGTGTGTTCGTGCCTGTTCGGCGAAAGCCACGCCTTCCTCCTCCCCCACACCTCCAGACATCGCCCACCGCCTCCCCCTCTCTCGTGGCGCCGTAGCACGAGGCGCCACCTGGTTCCCAAATAATGCTCAACAACCACACCCAAATACAGGCCACAGCTATCTGATCCCCTCAGGCCCCGCCACCCGCCCGAGCCGCCCTCCGCGCTCCATCTGCGGCCAGCGATCCGTGTCGTGTGAAGGAATCCGCTCGAGGTCCAGATGTGCTCCTTCCGGCGTGTTCCTGACCTCCGGCCAGCGCACCCGATGCGAATGCCGCGACGGCCAGCGTCGACCCATCACGATTACCGTATGGCTGAGCATTCGCGACATTCAGAAGCCCGGAAGCGAACCTCCCTGCTCGCGCCGTAATGTCGTGTGGCTCCCGGACCGCCGGCATTAGGGCGGGTGCGGAAGTCACCGACCGACTGGAAGCTTGTCCGAGGTCATTCGACTAGCGACGGCGGGCGCCGTCTTCCCCGTGCACACATGCAACCGAGGCCCTATGCGGTCATTGGGATCGAAAATAGATCTTGGCCTATTCTCAGTCTTCCTCGTTTGCTCCGTGGTAATTACGCCTGGCACCGGCGATACGGCGGAGTACAAGGGAGCAGTGCAATGCAATTAATTATGGCTCAGGCCGCGGGAGAGGTGGTATGTCGCCCACTTGGAGAGTACATCATGGAGCTCACCAGATCCCCAGCTCTGATAGACATTCCTTAGCTGATCGGTGTACCTGACCGAACACCGTGCACCATATCAGGTTTAGGGCCGATTGGGGAGGCATAAGGTCGGATAGTTTACAACAGGGGCTGCGGGACGCCGGGACTTCAACCTTGAAATTGTTTGGCGGCAGTGTGACGGCAGTCGCTACGACCCTGAAAGAGAACACTAGCAGAACAAAAAGAGAGCCAGGAACGAGGGCAACTTACCGTGAGGTCTGCGCCGCGGTGTCCTCGTAGACATGACGATAAGCCATGTCAGAGTTCGACTGAGCGAGCCGGGAATGAATGGCGTATCCTCGCCCCCAGATTAGGACTCCATTCGAGTGTCCGAGGAAAATTCAGGGACGCACCCACGACAGGGTCTGTGCCTCAAGAACGGGTTTGATGTTCGACCTCATTCCATAGTGCGAACAAAGGCCGCAGCAGCGTGACTTATGTCGGGTGATCTAGTCAGGCGACAGAGGTTCATCAGCTATGTCGGGAAAAGGTACATCGAGCAAATGAAGTTCGAAGGGGGCTATAGGTTCTTAAGACAGGGGAGGGGCTTGCTAACTCACGTACACGGAAAGTTACAAGAATACCAGTTGAATGGTTGGCTCCCTTGAGAGTCTCTTCATTTTGGTTATGGCCTCATGACGACCTAAAACGCGAGTTCCGTCTCGATTCGGCTCAAGGTGCATAACCTAAGCCCCAACATGTCCATGAGGGAGACAATGAGAGGTCTGTATACAAGGCACGTTTAGCGTTCAGGTAAGTCACTGTTATATACACACCAGAAAAATGCCAAACGTTGTTTGTTTTCGGTACTATGCGACCCAAAACGACAGTGACTGTATGTATTTTGCATTGAAGTTAGGGGTTAGTCGACGCGGCGTTCAATTAATGCGAGGTGAGCTAGACAGCGGCGGGATCGAAGAAGAGAGCCACGTTCACGAGTATTTTAGTCTCATTCACAAAAACGCGCATATAAAGAGTTGGAACTTGTACTGGAGGAAAGAATCAAGATGGTGTGGCTTGCTAGGCAAGATGGTATACGTACGTGCACAAGACCGACACGGGCGCCAACGTGAGTTGCGTCATAGCGCTCGATGCCTGTCGTCCGACCGTCCTCTGGGAATACCTTCCAGTGCTGTAGTCGACCTGGTCTCTGTTTCTACTACCTCGTTTTCCGTGCTTGGAGCCTGGGTCATCTGATACTCCCCCCTTCCCCTCACTTCGGACCTCTAGTCTGTGCTACCTCACAGGTCAGGCGAACCAACCATAACAGAAGTCCGTTGTTGTTCGCGCAAGGGTCGTATTAACCTGTCATGTCAACTGCGAAAGTGTGAGTTCACCCATCCCATGCCCACGTATATGCTCATTTTTGTCACCAAGGCTCATAGTTGGCTCCGCCGTTGGGTCGATTCGGGAGATATTCGCGAAGATCAAGTCCATTGACCAGAAGCACGGCAAGTTTGACCTCGTACTATGCCTCGGGGATTTCTTCGGGCCGCCGAGGGATGCGCATGAGGCGTACGAGGAGGACCATGAGGTCATGCAACTACTTGACGGACGCTTGGAAGGTCGCGTCTTCTTTAATAACCTTTGTATGTATGCACCCATCTCAATACACTGCGTTATAGCCCCCGTGGAATGTTACATCATGCAAGGAGAGCATCCTCTGCCAGCACCTGTGATTGAGAAGTTCGCAAAAACGGGGGGCCCACTGAGCAAGAACGTGTTTCTGTTACGTGAGTGTCGCGTTTACGTCTCTAGACGATCTCATTGAGCCCGCTACGACCCAGACAAGTCCGGCGTGTTGACAACGGCGCAAGGCATCCGAATCGCGTGTCTCGCAGGGATCTACGACTCCAGCATCTATAGCTCCGCAGATGCCCCGCCTGTGAGTTACACCCACCTTCCAATAGTAGACGTAGCCTCTCAGAGACCGCATACAGGGATTCACCTCCCCATATTTCACCTCTCACACCGTCGAGAAGCTCCTCTCGAACACCCTCACGAGCTCCAAGCCCAAAGACCAAAACTACACCTCCCTCGCCGCCATCAAGTCCTCCTCCGCCCCCTCCCAGCTCGTCGACATCCTCATCAGCAACGCCTGGCCCGCGGGCGTCGCCGGCTTCTCGTCCGCGCCGCTCCCCGCGCCCGAGCTCGGCGCGCTTGGCGTCGACCCCGTCGCGGACGTGGTACGCCGCACGCGCCCGCGGTACCACTTCGCCGCGGGCGGCGGGCGCCCCGCACGCTTCTGGGAGCGCGAGCCGTTCGTGTGGGACGACGCCGACGGCGGCGGGCGCGTGAGCCGCTTCGTGAGCCTCGGCGCGTTCGGCGGGGAGCAGGCTGCAGGCAAGAAACCGCGGGTGAGTGTTTTTGGCATGCTCTTCTGCGCGGGGCGAGGTGCTGCGGGGGCTGAGCGTCGGCTCGGGGGGCTTCCCCTCTTCAGTGGTTCTACGCGTTCTCGATCGCGCCGCTCTCGGGGACCGGAGAAGCTCAGCAGAAGCCCGCGAACGCGACGCAAAACCCGTTCTTGCACCGACCTCCGAAACGGCCGCTCGAGTCCGGCTCGCAGCAGCCTGGCAAACGGAGCAGGACAGGCATGTGTTTTTTCTCCGCAACGTCTTGCGCGGGTGCTGATGCGTAGCAGATGGCCCGCCGGGCCAGCCACCTGCAGGATACAAGTGCAAAATTTGTGATTCTCCCGAAGTAAGGTAGCTGCGTGTGCCACGAAGGGTATAAGCTCACGCAAGGCTACGTAGCACTTCATTACCGACTGCCCAGACAGAGAGAAGCCAAAAGAAGGCTACATCTGCAGGATATGCAATGAGGTTTGAGTTGGCTTCGGTGTGGAGCCCGTTTCAATGCTGATCTTCCCTTCTAGCCCGGCCACTTCATTCGAGATTGCCCCACCAAGAACGCCGTAGGTGACACTGGAGGCCGCAAGCCCAAGGAAGGATATGTATGTAGGGCGTGCGGAAGTGAGCTACACTACATCCAGGACTGTCCTGTCGCGAACCAGACAGGTGGCCGACACGGACGACGCCCTCCCCCAAAGGAGATCACCTCGGACGAGTGCTGGTTCTGCCTTTCGAACCCCAGCTTAGCGTAAGCGTCTCCCCCGCTCTGTAAGCCCGAGATCTCTGATCCCGTGCGTGTACGCAGGAAGCACCTCATTGTGTCCATTGGCTCCGAGTGCTATGTGACGCTCCCGAAAGGGCACATCATCCCCACACACCAAGGCGCAAACCACCCGAATGTACCAAAAGTGCCCGGCGGAGGACACGTCCTCATCGTACCCATCACGCATTATCCGACATTCCAGTCGATTCCATCCGAGCTCGCAGGGCCCATCGTTGACGAAACCGAAAAGTGGGCTGATCTCACCCCCCCTCTCCCCCCCTCTCCCAACTACGCTCACCCTCCTCCCTCTGCAGGTACAAGTCTGCCCTGCGCGCGATGTTCGCCAAGCACGGCGCCGCAGCGGTATGCTTCGAGGTTGGGCGCATGAGCGCGAAGGGCGGGCACGCGCACGTGCAAGTCGTGCCCGTCCCGAACAAGCTCGCGGGCTCCGTCGAGGACGTCTTCCGGCAGGAGGCGAGCGCGGCGGGCGTCGCGTTCGAGGAGGACGCGGACGGGGCGCTGAGGGAGGCCGCGGGCGGGCGCGCGGGGTACTTCCGCGTCGACCTGCCCGACGGGCGGAAGCTGGTGCACTTGATGCGCGAGCACGGGCCGTTCAGCATCCAGTTTGGGAGGTGAGTGTCTCGGTGGGGCTTGCGTGTGGGGGCGGCGGGCTGATGTAGGTCTAGGCAGGTGTTGGTCGCCATCCTCGGGATGGGGGACCGGTTCGACTGGAAGGCGTGCACGCAGTCCGAGGCGGAGGACAAGGAGGACGTGCAAGCGTTCAAGGGCGCGTTCGCGGCTTTCGATCCGTCCCTCGAGTAGTGTGGGGTGTCGGACATGTATTGCGATTGTGCTATATTGCTACAGATGTGACGGGACTATTATACTAAACAATATCTGGGGAGCTGGATACCACGAAAGCACGGCAAAAGAGACACGACGGAGAGACGTACGGAAAGTGGCGCGATAAAATACAGCAAACGGTCCAACTCCCTCCACCGCTCACTCAGACTCTTCCTCCTCTTCCTCCTCACTCTGCGCAGAGCTCTCCACTTCCGCGTCGAGGTCGGCAGAGGCATCGGCAGTGCGGTCGAGGTCCTCCATATCTGCATCGAGGTCCTCTTCTTCCTCTTCCGACGACTCGTTTTCGTCCTCGTCCATGAGCGACGCCGCGTCGCCCGAGTGGTCTGACCCGTCTGAGCCCTCTGACGCGTCGTCGGCCTACGATGGGAGGAAGGGCGATGTGAGCACAGGACGTAGAAACAGGGCGGCGGCGCCACTCACATCATTCTTCTCCTCGTGTTGTGTCCACGTTCGGCCGATAGGTATGAGGAAGTTGTATCCTCGATTCCTAATGTCGGTGTTCTACACGGGCACAACGCGTCCCCAACACATAAGATCACACACGCCGCGCCGCAGGGCCCAGCAGACGCACCTGGTCCTCAATCAGGTTCTCCTCCTCGCTAAGCTCATCCATCTCGCGCCATATATCCCGGTAGTTGCTGAAGCGTTCGCGCCGCTGGTACGAGGGCGCCGGCGGGATCGGGTGCGGGTGCGGCGGCAGGGGGAGCAGGCGGGGGAAGTTGGGGCTGCGGGGGACGACGGTGGGGGAGGCCACTGGAGCCACCATGGTCGGCGTTCACGCTCAAGCTCGAGCCGAGGTGGGAGACTGGCGAGAGTGGAGAGCCTGCCTTTGGAGCGGGCCGGTGGTGAGAAGGAGTTGATCAAGCGCCGAGGACTTTGACGGCTGCCGCCTTGCAGGCCAGACTTGTACTCAGTCACCACTTGACCGCGACCACTTATGCGACCACCTTTCTGCGCTTGGTACTTGTTGGCGCGTCTGCCTTCTGGAAGCTACACACAGCGGTGCTAGGAAGCATGCAAATACCTTACAAGCATTCACTACGGTGAAAGGCAGTTCCAACAAACGGGTCTCTGAGGAACAACCACCGACTTCTATCGCCCTTACACGACTTTGTAGGAGGACAATAAGGGATGCGTATGGGCTATATTCTCGATCATTATCATCGTGAGTCGTGTATCTCATGTACGCGGTGGTATCATTACATCCGTGACGTCAAATTCGCGTGCGAGACAGCCAAGCCCGCTCGCCGCGATTAGTAGGACGGCTGCGACTTCTCGGTCTTCCTTTCTATATGCCAAGACCTCCTCCCTGCCTCGTATTTGGACGTGCAGGCGTTACCGCCTCAAGTCCGACGCGCCACGAGGCCTCTACGCGGCCCCGACGAAACCACCCACCTCAGCCAGAACTCTACGTCTACGCCTGCGTCTATCGCGCCGCCCCCCTCTCAGACGAGCTTGTCGAGCTGGTGAATGCCCTCGATGCTCTTCTTGTAGCTGTGGCCGAACGCGTGCCCGCCCTCGCGGCGCGCCTTCTTGAGCACGCGCCCGATCGCGTCGAGGCCCTTGTCGAGGTCCTCGATCGGGGGCCCGAACGAGAGGCGCACAAAGTGGTGGCACGGCGAGTGGAAGAGGTTCCGGCGGTGCGCGGGGTTGATGTCGAAGAAGATGCCGGGGATGACGATCGTCTTCTCCTTGAGGAGCTCCTCGAAGAACGTCAGCCCGTTGTTGATCGGCGCGGGGAGCTGCTCGAGGTTGAGCCAGATGTAGAACGTCGCCTGCGGCGGGACGTGCACGTGCAGGCCGAGCTCGTCGAGGCGTTTCAGGACGTGGTCGCGCTTCGCCTTGAAGTGTTTCTGGAGCGCGACCTTCTCCGCGTGCACGCGCTCGATGTCGAGCATCGGGATTGCGGCCAGCTGGAGCCTGGACGGGTCGTGTTAGTCTCGCCTCTTCCGAAAGGAGCAGGTGGAGATACTTACGGGTGGTTGGCGCCGCCGTCGAGGAACGAACCGGATTGCGACAATGCCGTGATCAGGTTCTTAGGTCCAATGACCCAGCAGACTCGCCATCCAGGCAGACGCCAGTTCTGGGGGGAGAACTATTCGTGAATGCGAATAGGCGCGAGCCGGATGACGACCGACCTTCGTGAGACCGTTCACGATGACGACAGGGTCAACGTTGACGTTGTCAACGTACTCCGCGGAGGAGACTGACTTCCCGAGGTCCTCATCATCTTCGGGGTAGAGATACCACGAGTAGAACTACAGGATGATCAGAACTAGCTCTCGTCTTTGGTTCACAACTTCACAGGAGGCTTGCTTACTTCGTCCATGATCAGAGTGGCCGCGGATTCGCGGCAGGTGTCGACAAGGCCCTTCAATTCCTGGCCCTTGATGACCTGACCGGTAGGGTTGCGAGGGTTCGAGGCAATGATGACTTCCAGGCCCTGGGTACGAATATCCTTCTTGATCTGGTCGACATCGAGACGGTACTGGTTGGACTCGTCAAGCCTGGAAAACGTCTCAGCCCATCGTGACCCCTCGGGGCTATTCTGGCTGCGCTCACGCGGTTGGGACGGGAACGAGACGCTTGAACGCGCTCAGAACCTGGTCATATGCGGTGTAATCGGGAATCTGGTAGGACTGGATTGACCAATCAGCCACCACTCCGCAGGGACCCTAGGCACGAGCGGATGCACTGACGCAATAGACGTCGCCGATGACCGCCGCGACGCGGGACAGGCCAGCGCGACCGCCGGGCACGATGCAGACGTTTTCGTACGTGTATTGGCTGAGCTTTTCCTGACGGTACTGCTGGTTGTACAGGTTCGCCACCGCCTCGCGCAGCGCTAAACGTCATCAGGATACATCAGCACACGGAGGGCTGATATCGAACAGCCATAATCAAACCTACCCTTGACACCGGTGGTAGGGGCGTACTCAAGGGAATCCTCGGGGAGAGGAATGGTTGCTGGGCGAGGGGGAGCGTCGGGGATCTGGCCCACTTCGGGGGCACCCTGGCCGAGGTTGGCCCATTCGTGCGAGGAAGCGTAGGAGAAGCCATTTGCCATGGCACGGTCTGAGCAGTAGATGACGCCCGTGCTACCGGGGTGCTCAATACCAGGAACGGTCTCCTCTGAGGGGTCTACGGTCTGGGGAAGAAGCCCGATGGGCCCAGTCTTGGGCTTGTGTCCGGCGGACTGGCGGAAAATCTACGCGAAGGAAGTCGGTCGCATGACGAACAGCATATATAGGAAACACTCTTACCCTGTGTGCCTCCGAGTCCTTCTCGTGACGGTAGTGTCTGACTACCTCGTGTACCTGTATGCTATGAGCACACCGGAGTGAAACAAGCCCAGAAAGAGCGACTCACGACATCGCGGAAATGGAGGGGGGTAGACCTTCCGGACCTGCTAATGGGGGTGCTTGCGCCAGACATGGTGGAGGATGCGGGGAGAGAAACGAGGGTTGTGTGGGGGCGGGTGAATTGTTGGGGGACCCAAATATATACGAGGAGCTAAATCAGCATCCATCACGGCCAGCGACGGGCGCGCGTGCAGGCGTCGTTGTATTCGGTCATAGGCCATCTTCAACAAGGATGCGGTCATGGGTGGCTGTAATAGCGCTGATCCCGTCCAGGCCGTGTGTATTATTAGTCCGGCTAATTAGAGTCCTTTCAAATCTCAATGGCGGTAAGTAAGGGGACTCAAAATACTACGACGGCGACTGACCTTCGCACGCTTCACTTCCGTCGGCTCTTTGTATCGGCGCTGCATCTGCATGGAAAAAATTATCGATCCTTTCCCTCTCGGTGGCGACTGGGAGGGGAACGCGGCATCGAAGGGGAGAGGTATGTAGCAAAGAAGCTCGCGGTAGGAGTCGACCGTGCCCAGCTCGCCCCATGTAGCCGGGTCGACCGTCACTGTGACGGTTGTAAACACCGGTGCGCCACGAGCCTGAGCGACAGACGCATCGATGTTCTTCTGTCTAGATCTGGTCGTGTCCGCCAGATGGTGCTCAAACACCAGTCATTCTTAGCCGTACGCTTCCGCCTTCACACGTGCCTGAAGAGCTGAGCTGGTCTTCTGCAACTGGGACTCGGCCTACATAGTGGCCTCACTTGTGGACCGTGGACGGGCACGCACTAAACGAACGCCGCGGCCATAACGGCGGTTGGGCTGGGGAGATCTCTCTTCGGTGACCGATTCCGGGGTAATCGGGATTAGATTGGCGCCTCACAAATCACGGGGTCGTCCTGATTATTTCACCCCGCACCCCTGCGGATGATCAGGCGCGCGCAAGGCGCTCATGACTCGGTATTCTTAAAAGTCGGCCACTCCATCCCACCTTGCATGCTTCTCCGTCGCTCTCTCTCTTCTTTCCTTCAGCAGGCCTCCCATTATCACACCAACGCAAGCCGCTTAGCTCTAATGGCCTCCCACCTCGAGTCCTCTGTCTCTCGCTTCCTTCCCGATCCCAAGTCCGTAGCGGTATGATGCATATAGCACCCTTTCCCCGATTCTTTCGGCTTTCTGACCCATTCAATTCCACCAGATCGTGGGATGCCCCTTCAAGTGAGTTCTACCCACCCATAGTATAGCAGGCTTAAATGGGGCTTACGCGCTTGTAGGGGCGGTCAGGTGCGTTGCACACGCTGCTAACCCCTTAAATGGCACTCAGACCGCGTCTTATAGCCCAAGGCCGGCGTGGACAAGGGTCCTATCCATCTCGTGGAGGCTGGCCTCCCCCAGCAATTGGCAGAGCTCGGCTGGAAAGTCCAGTTCGACGGTCACCACCAGTTTGAGGAGCTGCATGTCGAGGATGACACTCCCATTGGCAAGCTCAAGAACCCCCGCACCGTCTCTCGGGTCTGCCAAGCCGTTGCGAACGCCGTCGGAACGCACGCGAAGAACGGCCAGCTTCCTTTAACGCTCGGTGGAGACCACTCCTTGGTACGCTCTTCCGAGATTCCTCCGGCTTACTTTGGCTAACTCCCCTGGGACAGGCTATGGGCACCATCTCCGGCACTTTGGAGTACGTCGACTCCAGAGCGTTCGCTATTCGTGTATCTCACTGACTCGCCGTAGGAAGTACCCCGACGCATGTGTTGTCTGGGTAGACGCGCACGCTGACATCAACACGGCGGAAACCACGGACTCCGGTGAGCTTCCCCGCGTCCGAACGCCGCGCTGCAGCCCACTGACCGCGCTCCGCGCAGGCAACATCCACGGCATGCCCGTCTCCTTCCTGCTCGGGATCGGGCCCAAGGTGGACGAGTTCGCATGGGTGAAGCCGATCCTCAAGCCGCACCGCATCGTGTACATCGGCCTGCGCGACGTCGACCAGGGCGAGCGGCGCATCCTCAAGGAGCACGGCATCAAGGCGTACAGCATGCACGAGGTCGACAAGTACGGCATCGGCCGCGTCGTCGAGATGGCCCTCGACCACGTCAACCCCGGCCGCAAGCTCCCGATCCACCTCACGTTCGACATCGACGCGCTCGACCCCACCGTCGCGCCGTCCACCGGCACCCCCGTTCGCGGCGGCCTGACCTTCAGGGAGGGCCACTACATTTGCGAATCCGTGTACGAGACTGGGTGCCTCGTCGCGCTCGACATCATGGTGCGTGCTGTAGTCGGTGTCCGGGCGCGTGGATACTGACGAGCTGTTCTAGGAGGTCAACCCGTCCCTCGCTGACGAAAAGGCGGTCAACCAGACCGTCGCCGTTGGTTGCTCGATTGCCAGGGCGGCTTTGGGTGAGTGACATGTAGCCCACGTTTCTGAATGTTTGGCTCATTGCGTCTACAGGCGAGACGCTCCTTTAAAATCAAGGACTGTTCATGTAGCACATAGCATAGCACATCATGTCCGGACTCCACCACAAGATGTAGCATAAAGTACATGTATGAAGATACGACTTCACGATATGGTTTCGCAACGGCCATACACACTGGACTCCGAGCAGATGGGACGCCAGGCCGCTAGGAACGCCTCTCCTCCGCACGAGCATGAGCACCTCACCGCACCGCGCCCCAGCAGCCACTCGCGGCCCCCACAACAGCATCAGGTTCGCACGGGGCTCTGCTAGCCGAACCCCTCGTCGGCCTCGAGCCAGGTACGGCTCCCAGCACGCACGATGCGAAGCGAAACGGAGCGGCGCGTCCCCGCGAATATCCGGGGCCCCATCTCTCCCTCATACGAGCTCGCGACCCGGAGCCGCTCGAGGCGGGGCACGTCGCACCCCGCGAACCCCTCCGCGACGCTGCGCACCCAGTCGGGGGACGGGAGCGCGAGCGCGCCGAGCTCGCGGACGCGGTGCGCGTGGTGCTGCGCGAGGTCGCTCGCGGCCGCGAGGAAGTCGAACGCGGCCGCGGCCGTCGGCGCGGCGCGGTGCCGCGTGAAGACGACGGAGAGGAGCGTGCGGTCGCCCGCGCGCGCGAGCATCTGGTTGACTAGCGTCCGGTTCGAGAAGGTGCCCGTGACGCGGATGACGGTCCACAGCGTGGGGCGGCCTAGCGCTAGCGCTCGCCAGCGCCTGCAGACGTGCGAGGCGGCGACGAGGGCGAACCATCATGTGTCGGCACGGCCTGGGATGGGGCGCGGGCGTCGGGCTGTCCCCCCGCTTCCGAGAGGCACATGTCGCGGACTGTGAGGAATATGTGTTCGAGGACGTCGTCGGGGACGTCTGTGATCCGCATCGTGAAGTCTGCTCCTGTGTAAGTGTGGAAACGATGTGCGGATAGGAGGGGTGCTGCCTGAGGTAGGCCGCTAGGATGCGAAGGGCGAGACACCGATCGTGGGGTGCACGTATGTGGGATCGTTGGAGATATACGTGCCGCTCCCGCAGTACACCACATATGGGCTTGCCCTGATTCCTTTGCTGCAGCACGGCCGTGGTTCGCAGAACGCGTCGACGGACTACACTAAGTTGGCAACCTAAACTGCGGTAATGCGCGTGCCTGCACCTTAGGCCACAACAGAAGAGCGACCGACGGCACGTGTACTTTGGCATTCACACGCGTATCTTCGATATTCATGCAAGAGGACTTCTACCCCTGAGCCATCGAAGTGCTTGAGATTATGTGTATAACGTGAGCGTATCAAAAATCGTACTTTTCATTATCGTACATCCTGCGCATCCGGTACACGGCAGCCCCCAAACCCAAACACAACTCCAAGAAGATAGGGTCACGCGAGAGTACTACCGGAAGTACCTGTAGTCAGGGTCGAGGTCGCCCATCTGCTTCTTCTCCTCGGCGGACAGGTGGTCGAACGCGCCCTGCGCCTGCAGCCTGTCGCGTCTGCGGTTCTCCCACGTGACGCTCGCGAAGTACGCGACGCACGAGAGGAAGGAGAACGCGATGAACGCGATGCAGATGCTGTACCCGGGGATGTATTTGGGCGCGTCTTTGGAGAGGAAGGAGAACGTAGCGATGATGCCGCCGACTAATGCGAGAGGGGGGAGGGTTAGCGGAGGTCCGGCATGTCGCGATGGGAGTGGGGGACGCACTGTTTCCGAACCCGATCTGCCACGCGGTGCCCACAGCGCGTCGATGGTGTCCGCCGACTAGAGAGTTCGCATTTGTGTGAGCTCGTGCAGTATCAGGAAATAGGTGTTAGACTCACGATTGGTGCTGAACCAGCACACGATGATCGGCATGGCGGAGTACGTGCCCATCGCTGCGAGGAAGAGGGCGGCGTACTGGAGGTGGATGTTGTCGTGCACGACGAGGAGGATGATGAATCCGGTAAGCGAGATGGCGATCGTCGGGATGATGAAGAGGAAGCGTTTCCGTAGGAGGTCGGAGAACGTGGCGGAGATCATGGCCAGTGCGAACGCGCATGCCCATGGTGGGACGGAGAGCAGCTGGGTGTGGATGGGGCTGTAGCCAAGGCTCTGGATGATGCTGGGCGCGAAGTAGGCTGTTTGGAGGGTCAATGTCAATACTAATAGGTGGTGGGTGCGGTCACAGAACTGACCGTAGCTGTAGGCGGGCACAATCAGGCCGAAGTACATGAATCCACCAAGGATGATTTTCCCTAAGAACGGTTAGCTAAATGATATAGGTAGGTTAATATGAAAGCTTACGATCTTTGAAGACGCGGAGCACACTCTTGAACGTAAGGGGGTCGTCTCTCTGTGAATGGCCTACATCTTCATAGAGGCGTGCCTTTACAAAGGCCTTCTCTTCTTCGTTCAGCCACTTGACCTCCTCGGGGAAGTCCGAGATGGCGAAGTAGAGAATGAAGGACGCTACGACGGTGAGCAGGCCCTCTGGAAACAGTTGAGAAAACCAGACGTGCGATGGCGGAAGGGAGCGTACCAAGAATGAAAATCCACCGCCAACCCCTGTACCCCCTCAAGCCGTCCATCTTGCCGATAGCACTGGCAAGCAGACCGCCAAAGCCACCGGCGAGCGTTGTTGATGAGAAGAAGAACGAGTAGCGCTTCTGCACCTCCTCACGCTTGTACCACATGGCGATGAGGTAAAAGGAGGCTGGGAACACGCCGGTCTCCACGAGGCCGAGGAAGAAGCGCGTCGCGATGAGACCGGAGAGGTTCTGCGTGAATCCTTGGAGGACGGTGATGAGACCGAAGCAGAACATGCAGAAGGACACTATAGGTAGGATGAGTGGTGCGATTTTCGTAATCTAGGGAAGGACGTACACCAAACGTGTGGCTTGAAGTGCTTCAATAGCGCATTGGAGGGGATCTCGAACAGCACGTACGGCACGAAGCTATGGGGAAATGAGGGACGATGTAACGAGAGAGTAGAAGCTGCTCACAATACCACCAAAGCTTGATTGAACTGTGTCCCAGTCAAGTTCAAGTCTGTCTTCAACCCAAAGACCGCCGCGTTTGAGATGTTCACCCTACGCGCCCGATGCAGTGTCAACACCCGGGGTGGAGTTGTAAGGAGGGCGTCTCCGCACTCACCGGTCTAAGAAGGCCAGCAAGTACATGACGCAGAGCACGGGTACTACGCGCATGTCAATCTTGCGAATGACGGCGGCCTCGTTGACATTGGGGAAGCGCGCGCGGAGGTCGCCGCCCTCGAGGTTGTACTTGTCGAGCGAGACGCTCTCGCGCTGGTCCTGCGAGGACACACTCCTCTCTACGGGCAGGGTGTAAGCCCAGCCATCTTATTGACAGACTGACAGTCCGTGCAACTCACTTTCTGTGCTCATCTCTGGTCGTCTGTCCGGTCGGGCTCTCGGGGAGGGCAGGAGAGGGCGGGGAGACGGGGACGGGCGGAGACGAGGCGGACGCGAGCGGCGCGGGGCTCGGCTGGGAAGGGGTATTTAAGTGGGGAGACTGGCATGATGGCGCTGGGAGGAGGGTCGAGTCAGCTGGTTCTGTGGCCAGGGTTTTGCGTTGGGAGAAGAGGTGATGACACCCGCCAGAATGACATTTCCTCTCCTCCAGGCGCCCGTGCGTCCTCCCCGCCTAGCCGCCTTTGGAAGGCCGCGTACCTCTTCCCGAGCCGGATTGTGGGGCGGCCAACGCCGACGCGGTCCGAACCAGCCCATCTTCCGCTCGTGACGGACACCGGGCGCACGTTGCACTCCCATGAGCCATTGTTGAGCGGTCGTCTAAACTGCCTGCGCTCGCCCAACAATCACGCTTACAGTAACGTCGTCCGCCTCGCTCATGCATGCAAGAAAAATTGATGCCCGAAACGAAACGAGGATCATCTCACTCGAGGCGTGAAGAATGGTCGGACCGGATAGTGGCCTGGAAGCCGGTGCCAGCCGCGACCCGCACACAGTCCGTTCGGACTTTGACTGGAATGGGCGGCTCGTCGCCCGATTCAAGTCCTCCCAACGCCCATGTTTGCAAAAACCCGTCACCACCGTGCGTATGATATGTTGCTCAGCGTGTCGATGCCCGAGGCAGGTTCGCCGAGCTTAGGCTTGACACACGTCCGCCTAATCTCCCGCGTACCCGCGCCCGCCGTGTATAACCGCGACATGCAGGGATTGGCCCTGTCAGATAGCGTGCCGCCCGTGAAGGATCTTCGTCAAGACCGCGCAGGCCGGTGCGGTGAGTTTCCAGGAAGTTCCAGGAACGCACTGTATGCACCGTCGATAGACTCATCTCCGCCAGGGTTGTGTTCCATTTCTGGGTACTTCGACGGACCGGTGCGGCGACTGTAGAGCTTCGCGCATGCGCAGCCCTGCAGTGCAATGTCGGAAATGGGACATAGCACAAGGCACGATAAGAACGTTAAAGTACGCACCAGGCTCTCGTTGACCTTCTGACTTCTCCTTGTCGCACACTTCGTCGAAAGTTCAAGGACATGTGACAATACTATGGAGAAGCTACCCACAGCGATGTATATATATGAGGACTTGGACAACCGCAGAGGGCGCGCCGCCCTGCAACGGGGAGGTTCCGAGGTAAGAGCGTGCAGTTATTCTCCTAGCAGGAGTCGGGGAAGACTTCATTATTCTACAATGTATCAAAATCCGCGCTTTCTAACATACAAACCTGATCATTTCGCCGATCGCCGAAGGTGGCCCAAACCAAACCCAAACTCAACGTGCGGGACGCCGCATAGCCCGCATCCCTACCGAAAGTACCTGTACTCGGGGTCGAGATCGCCCATGCGCTTCTTCTCTTCTGGTGACAGGTGGTCGTACGCGCCCTGTGCCTGCAGCCGGTCGCGCCTGCGGTTCTCCCATGTGATGCCTGCGCAGTACACCGTTGAGGAAAGGAGCGAGAAGAGGAGGAAGGCGATGCAGATGCTGTATCCGGGGATGTACTTGGGCGCGTCCTTTGCGAGGAAGGCGAACGTGGACACGATGCCGCCGACTACGGGGGTAGGGGGAGCGAGTTAATGGTCATGACGTCATGCGAAGAAGTTCGGGGAGCGTAGACGCACTGCTTCCGAACCCGGCCTGCCAGGCAGTACCTACGGCACGTCGATGATGTCCGCCAACTTGGGGAGGGCGCACAGGGTGAGCATGTCAGCCGGATGAGAACAAGTGCCACACTCACGGTTCGTGCTGAACCAACACGCGGTCAGAGGCAAGGCACAGAATAAGCCCATCTCGGCAAGAAAGAGGGCGGCGTATTGGAGGTGGATGTTGTCATGCACGATAAGGAGGATAATAAACCCTGACAGAGCGAGAGAAATCATAGGAAGGATGAAAAGGAAGCGTTTCCGCAGGAGGTCGGACAGGGTCGCGGTTATTATTCCCAGCACGAATGCACATGCCCACGGAGGCACGGACAATAGTTGTGTGTGGATAGGACTATACCCGAGACCCTGTATGATGGTAGGCGCGAAGTAAGCTAGACATGGACAATTAATATCTGGGTAAGTCATGGCATACAGTTTCATTTTACGCACCGTAGCCATAACCCGGGACAATGAGGCCAAAGAACATAAACCCGCCAATAACAACCTTCCCTTGAAAAGCATTAGTTATGCTAATAGACATGGATGTCAGCGAGCTCACAATCTCTCAAGACATGCAAGGCGCTCCGGAATGTGAGCGGATCGTCATTCTTCGAGTGACCGACATCCTCATATAGGCGCGCCTTGACGAAAGCCTTCTCTTCATCATTCAGCCACTTCGCCTCCTCAGGAAAATCCGAGATTGCGAAGTAAAGAACGAAAGACACCACGACGGTGAGAAGGCCCTCTGAAAAAGGCTGAGCCAAACGCCCGCGCATTACGAAGCGGCGGACGTACCGAGGATGAAGATCCACCGCCACCCCTTGTATCCCATTACACCGTCCATCTTGCCAATGGCGCTCGCGAGCAGACCGCCGAAGCCGCCTGCGAGGGTTGTCGACGAGAAGAAGAGGGTGTAGCGCTTCTGCACCTCCTCTCTCCTGTACCACATCGCGATGAGGTAGAGGGCGCCGGGGAGGATGCCCGTTTCAGCGAGACCGAGGAAGAAACGCGTCGCAATGAGGCCGGAGAGGTTCTGCGTGAAGCCCTGGAGCATTGTGACGAGACCAAAGCAGAAGGTGCAGAGCGACACTAGACAGACCATAAGGACCGGAATAGTCGAGGGTTGAAGAAGCACGTACACCAGATGTGCGGTCTAAAGTGCTTGAAAAGGGCATTGGAGGGGATCTCAAATACCACGTACGGCACGAAGCTGCGTACCAGTGAGGCGCGTAGACAGGAAGGAGTACAAGATACTCACAAGACAAGAAGTGCCTGGTTGAACTGCGTCCCTGTCAGGTCTAAGTCGGTCCTGAGCCCGAAGATTGCCGCGTTCGAGATGTTCACCCTACCCGCCGCCAGATTGGGAGCGGCATTAAGCTTGAGTCAACGTGACAAGGTATAAAATCGCACTCACCGGTCGAGGAATGTAAGTAAGAACATCGCGCAGAGCGCGGGGACGACGTGCAGGTCGATCTTGCGAATGACCCCAGCCTGATTGACGTTGGGGAATCGTGCCCGAAGGCCACCACCCTCAAGGCTGTACTCATCGGCATCCGGCGCAGTGCTCTCGCGCTGACCCTGCGAAGAAGTGCTTGTTTCTGCAGCCGAGATGTGAGTCTACAAGCTTCTCGAGTAAGCAGTGATTCTCCTTGCTCACTTTCTGTGCTCATACTGGGCTGCTTGGCATTCGATGAAGCTCTCGCCGGGCCAGATAACGAGCAGGGACGAGGGCGGCACAGAGGACGCCGAGTCCAGCTGGAATACGGTATTTAAGTGGATTGACAGACATTATTCTGAGTGCAGGATCTAGTCAGCTGGTTCTGCTCAGCGTTTGGTGGTCGAAAGAAGGGACGAAGACGCCCGAAACCCGGCCAGAACCACACTTTCCTCCGCAGGCGCCCACCGATGGAACTTGCCTGGCCTCCGGGTGGGAGCGCGAAAACCGCGTACCTCGCCGCTAATTTTATTATGGGACAAACAGAGACGGAAAAAGCATAAGTAAATTGCTCTGAGCCAAAGATGGGTGCCAACTGCTCGTGGAAGTAGTTTAAATTCCGCCTAAGGCGCAGCCTCGGGCGGCGGGTGTATGTTCCGAACTCGTCATATTGCGTTCCGACAGACCATCGGGGGCCGACACGACTCCCGTGTTCATATCTGAGAAGTATGGCTCCTCAAGGCGGTGTGGCGCAATGCACAGCCAACATAGCTCTGCTATTGTTGATTGCCCTTGACCCTCAGGCTTCGCCGAACTCATGGCCGATGAGCATCCGCCTAATCTCCTCCATCCTAGCTCGTCGCTAGTATCTGCGCATCATGAAGGGATTCGCCCGATCGGATAGACTGCCGCCCATGAAAGTTTTTGATTAGCACCTCTGCCGGCATTATATCTCTTCAGGAACGCGCTGTATGCACCTTCGATTTACCCGTTCAAGTTTACGCCGACATTTAAAATTCAGCCTTGAACATGGCATGGTGAAATGAGTATGAGGTTTCGCACACTTGGCCTTGTGGTATGATAGAGCGGAAATAAGATTAGATGTGCGGCATGACCGGAAAATGTGCAACTGGTCTTTCAACCCAGGTCATCAAAGCTTTTCAATCAAACCTACAATATCTGTTGGCCTTCTTGTCCGAGAGCTAGATGATGTCGAGATTGCAGGAGGACGTGTGGAGGCAATACCTGGAAACCACTGGAACTGCGGGAGCAGAGGCGTAGGAACCTCAGACAGCGCAGAAATTTCTGCGTGGTGTTGTGAGAAGGGATCACAATGTCATTCTTCAGGCCTGAATTGGGGAAGACTGCACTATTTCATGACAGAGACACATCAGAAATAGAACTGCGCTGTATTGTACACACCTCAACATCTCCTACAGTGACCTCGAAGCCCAAGCCAAGCAAAGAAAAGGAACGTTACGCCCAAACGCTACCGGAAGTATCTGTAGTCAGGGTCGAGGTCACCCATCCGCTTCTTCTCCTCAGGGGAGAGATGATCGTATGCCCCCTGGGCCTGTAGCTTGTCGCGCCGCCGGTTTTCCCACGTGACACTTGCATAGTAGGTGGCGCTCGAGAGGAAGGCTACGAGGAGGAACGCAATGCAGATGCTGTACCCTGTGGTGTACTTTGGGCCGTCCTTGGCGAGGAAGGAGAACGTGGAGATAATGCCGCCACCTGGAAAGGTGAGAAAGGCGAGTCAATGGGGTGGAGTGCGGCGAGTGAAGGGTGTGGACTCACTGCTCCCGAACCCGACCTGCCAGGCGGTACCTACTGCGCGTCGATGGTGTCCACCAACTGGTGGGGAGAAATGTCATTGTAGATCAAATTAAAGTATGAGTTAAACTCACGATTGGCGCTGTACCAGCACAAGACGATCGGCATGGCCGAGAACGTGCCCATCGCAACGAGGAAGAGGGCGCCGTATTGCAGGTGAACGTTGTCGTGTACTTTAAGGAGGATGACAAGTCCAGAGAAGGATATTGCGACCATAGGAATGACAAACAAGAAACGTTGTCGTAGGAGGTCAGAGAACGCCGCGACGATCATGGTCAATACGAAGGTGCACGCCCATGGGGGGACAGACAGCAGTTGAGTATGAATGGGACTGAATCCCAGGCCTTGAATGATGGTAGGCGCGAAGTAGGCTGGATGGGGATAATTCAATGGCCGATTAAATCAATAAACGTGAAACAATCGGACTGACCGTAGCCGTAAGCAGGCACAATAAGGCCGAAATACATCAATCCACCAAGGATGACGTTCCCTGCGCAGACACTCAGCGAAATGGTAGGAAACGAATTTCTCATGACAAGCTCACGGTCTTTGAAAACTTGCAGCACACTCTTGAGCGTGATTGGGTCGTCTCTCTTTGAATAACCGACGTCTTCGTACAGTCGTGCCTTGACGAAAGCCTTCTCTTCACTGCTCAACCACTCGACCTCCTCGGGAAAGTCCGGCACCGCGAAGTAGATAACGACCGACCCCACGACGGTGAGTAGACCCTCTGTGAATGGTTGGATGAGCTGACCACGTGCTTTACTATAGATGGGCGCACCGAGAATAAATATCCACCGCCACCCTCCATATCCTCCCACTCCGTCCATCTTGCCAATGGCACTGGCCAATAATCCGCCGAAGCCTCCGGCGAGCGTCGACGACGAAAAGAATAACGAGTAACGCTTTTGCACTTCCTCCCGCTTGTACCACATTGCGATGAGGTAAAGGGAAGCAGGGAAGACCCCGGCTTCGCAGAAGCCAATGAAGAAGCGAGTGGCAATGAGGCCAGATAGGTTCTGCGTGAGCCCCTGGAGCACTGTGACAACACCGAAACAGAACATGCAGAATGCGACTAGACATGGTCGGGTTGAGAGACAGTATCTGCGAGGTGAGGGGGCACGTACGCCAGACATGAGGTTTGAAGCGTTTGAAGAGTGCATTGGATGGGATTTCAAATAGTACATATGACGGGAAGCTGTGTGCGAATGAAAAGCCCGAAGACTAAGTAGGAGTATATGATACTCACAAGACTACCAAGGCCTGGTTGAACCCGGTCCCGGTTAGGTTCAAGTCGGTTTTTAATCCAAACACCGCTGCGTTCGAGATATTCACTCTGGGCGTCAAGGGAGGAACACCAAACGTCAAAATTTAAAGTGATTTGATAAGAACGCCGTCGCATTTACCTGTCTAGGAAAGCGAGCAAGAACATAGCACAGAGTATGGGAATGAGGCGCATGTCGATTCTGCGAATGACCGCGGCCTCGTTGACATTGGGAAAACGTGTCCGGAGGTCTCCGTCCTCGAGGTTGCCTTTGTCGATGTCGAGCGAGTGGCTCTTGCGCAGATCCTGCAGGGACGCGTCTCGCTCTGTGAGAGAAATGTGAGCCTAACTCGTCCCAACATGCCAGCGATTGTTTCTACTCGCTTTCCGTGTCCATTTCAGGCTATGTGTCGTCTGACGTTGCCGCTGTGGTTGGGTGAGCTGGGGATGATGGGCGGACACGGGGCAAGCGCAAAGGGCGCACAGAAGAAATAGAAGGAGGGTGTTTACGTGGGGTTACCGCCATGGTTCTCGAATGCAGGGTCGGGTCAGCTGGACGCCAATGTTGCACCGGGAGAGAAAAGGTGGTGACGCCCGTCGGACTGTTTCCCAAACAGACGCCCAAGAATGACGCGGACCTCGGAGCACAAGCCAAAACCCAAATCAGCGCGCACTGTATAGTATTTATTCACGGATCTCGGCCGAGAGCAGAGAACACCTATACACTAAAACCAGCTGAGGCGAATTTGTACCAATAGTGGATTGGATGCCAGTGTCCAACTAGTCATTGGGTCTTCCATGCCACTGCTAGCGTCCGAGTTGAACATATTCGACCGGCTAACTCACGTTCTGTCATATCATCACGCACGTAAGATAAGCTGACACCGGAAGAAAAACGGGGATCGTCTCACTAAAGCGAGCGACCTGGATGCCGGGCTGGAAGCTGATGTTGAACGTGCCCTATACACAGTCCGAGCGCGAAGATGGGCGAGATATGGGTGGTTCCCTCCGTGCTCCTGTTAGCAAGCAATCCTCCAATAATATACAATGTAGAAGTACAGATCCCGTAGATGGGCCCAAGAACGATATGCAGTCAGCATTGCTCGTCTTTATGATGCCCGACGCTTGAACTCCTCGTTGAACTCGCGTCCGATGAGCATCCGTCTAATCTCCTGCGTGCCTGCGCCAACAGTATATAACCGCGCGTCACGAAGGATTCGCCCGGTCGGATAGTCTATCATCCGAGACAGGGTTTGATTAGTGCCGGTGCTAGTAATGCGGCATATACGCACCGTTGATGTACCCATTTCCGCCCAGGCATTGCATTGCATCCATCGCGACTTCTACCGCCCGATCCGACGAGTACAGGATCGCACCTGCGCAGTCCTACAGGAACGTTAGGGAAATGAGAGGAAGTCTGCGGTCCGATAACGGAGACACGCACCCTCCTGCTGACCTTGCCCTCGTCGCACGCTTTCGCCACAGCGTACACGTACGAGCGGGAAGCGTTCAGCTTAGTGTACATGTCCGCAATCTTGCCTACAACGGGAGTACGTTAAATCTAAGCGCAGCTAGAGAGACGCGTGCAATGCGTACCTTGCATCAGTTGGAACTCTCCAACCGGCTGACCAAACTGTTTCCGATCATGCACATACTCAACTGCTATGTCGAACGCAGCCTGCATTAACCTATGTTGCTAACTGATGAGTGCAAGTAAAGGTGGGACGCAGATGCCAATACATACCCCAGAGGCCCGCCACTGAGCACGAGTCGTTCGAGGTCAAGACCGGACATGAGGACCTTTGCACCGCCGTTCACCGGCCCGAGCACGTTCTCTGGCGCATGCCAGTCGGTCAGCTAAACCTTCACAGTACGGCGTGCCCCATCCAAGCACCTACCGTCAGGCACGAAGCAGTCTTCGAACACGAGCTCGCACGTATCACTCCCGCGCATTCCAAGCTTGTCCAGCTTCTGGTGCGTCGAGAACCCCTCCCACCCGCGCTCGATAAGGAACGCCGTAATGCCCTTCGACCCGCGCTCCGGCGCCGACTTCGCGTACACGACGAGGGTGCTCGCGACGGGCCCGTTCGTGATCCAGAACTTGTTCCCATTCAGCCGCCAGCCACCGTCGACCTTCTCCGCGCGCAGCGTCATGCTCACGACGTCGCTCCCCGCGCCGGGCTCGCTCATCGCGAGGCTGCCCACGTGCGTGCCCGCGACGAGCGGAGGCAGGTACTTGTCCTTCTGCGCGTCCGTGCCCCAGCGGTGGATCTGGTTCACGCACAGGTTGGAGTGCGCGCCGTACGAGAGCGCGACGGAGCCCGAGGCGCGCGAAAGCTCCTCCATCGCGAGCGTGTGGTGGAAGTACCCGAGCGCGAGCCCGCCGTACTCAGGCTTGACGGTGACCCCGAGAAGGCCCATGTTTCCGAGTTTCTCCCAGAGGTCCTGCGGAGCGTCGCGTTAGCGTTCGTGGCGCTCGACGCACGGTAGCGGCGGGGTGCGGTTTGAATGGCCATGTCGTAACGCCTAGCCCACACACGGCGACTCCTATAGAGTGCAGACATTTCAGGACATGTATGGTCACATACCATGGGAAACGTGTTGGTCCGGTCAATCTCTGCGGCCCGTGGCGCGATCTCCTTCTCTGCAAACTCCTGAACGGCATTCCGAAACTTTGCATGGCGTCTGCATGAGGACGTGTCTGACACTGTGAATGGACTGCGAAGGACGTACCTCATCCTGCTCTTCCGTCAACCCGGCGACTTCTGCATTATAGAACGACGCGTGGCGGCGTTGCGTGAAAACTGCTGCGGGAGGGGTGGAAGCGTTGGGGCTTGGGCGAGCACGGACTCGGAGGGCACGTTGCCCGGCGGAGGACGTCCTCAGGCGAGCGCATGAACGAAACATAGTTTACTCGAGGGGTTATGAAGTATTCTTCAAGATAGTGGTTCTTTCTCCCAAGTAGGGTCTGGCAGAAGGCAGAAGTGGAGAGGGTGAGGAAGAGTAAAAAGCGGGGGCGGGGCCCCAGTGTGGGGTGGCATGATCGCGAGAGGTAACCGGCGCTCTAACCGGAGAGGCGAGCCGGATCTCATCCGGAGTAGACGCCTCTCAATATTGGGCTGGTTTTTCCTGCCCAGTGTCGAAGCACGCAAGCTCCCGTAATCCTGTACCTCACTCACCTCGGGCTTTAACCTCAGGCTCCACCATCAGTCAACAACGCCGATGTGTGTGTTGCTTCCACGCGGTTCTAGCATTGGTATGAAATACGAGGCTGAGATGAAATGGTAATACTATGGTATATATCAGCGCTCGGAGTACTAGTCGATATGCCACATCTTGAGTCATCTCCGGAGGGTTCGAATCCGAGTTCATGAACCCTGGATGGAAACGGTCAAGAGCACCACAATTCCATCTACCGCGATGCCTAAGGTGAAATACCAACTGGTCAGACATCATCACCCCGTTTCTTGAGTGAAACTCACCGTGGTTGACGCCATCGCTGCCGGCGGGCATGAGGCCAGTGACGTTCTCTGCGACAGTGTTGTAAGTGACACCGCCGTGGCTCTTCGTGCCGACCGCGGCGGCGACTAACTCATTGCTATCGAAAGTATATATTATTTGACAGATCACTTTGAGCATGAGTATGGTGCTTACCGGCCAATATTATACCCGTCATCTACTAGGTCATGATTTGTGGAAGCGTCTTTTTCCTTGGAGGCCCTGCAGACAATACATCATGATGAGCGAATCAAAATGGAAACGGTAGAAACGCGAGGCTTACGCAAGGAAAAGGGCCCCACTGTTGGCATTGGGTCCATCCTGGCGAAAGATGCTGTCACATTTGTTAGCGAATCGTGGCCCTGACGAAAACGGGGCTGAATTGATGTCCTACCGGAAATGATTCCCACCAAAGATGCTCTCTAGGCAACTGCCCAGGATATCGTTCCCAAAATCCTGGCGGAGCTCAACGATTTGATTCTTGGACCCGTTGCCATCTCCCAGGTTTGCCGTCTGGGGAGCGCCCAGGTGAAAGCCGAGACATTCCTGGGAGCTACATGGACAACAGTCAGGGATCGTCCGGCCGCAGTTAGACTAGTATGGCGCGTGGGCCACACGCAGCACTTACAAGCCGATCGCCTTTGCGTAGTTCATAACTCCGTCGTCTGTAAGGACTTCTGGAGAGCTGAGTCCCGATATAATGACCTGGTAGAAAAAATGAGATCACCGGTAACCATCACGGGTAGGGACGGTGAGCGTGTGAGATGGGAGTAAGCTGAAGTACTCACATTCAACGGCTCTCCACCGAACGTAGCGTTGTCGAAAATGCTCCCACCACCTTGAGTAGGATCAAAGAAATCCACTGCTCGCCTCTGCATGGTCAGACCAGCGACCACAGAAGCATAGGTAACGCCGAGCATGGTGAGGGGGGCGATAGACAACTTCATGGTTCGTTGGCGATGGTTCTCGTCAAGTTGGAATGACTGTCGTTATATAGGGAGGGTGCCCTGGAGTACAAATAGAACAGACGGGGAGAAGTAAAGAGCGGACGCGAGATCAACGACCAGCTGTTGAGCTGGAGAAACCAAGTGAGATGTACACGCGCCGTTTTATACCGTAGCTCGGCAACTGAGCGGTGAGCGGCTGACGAAGAAGCCCTACACTCAAGGGGAAACATGACACTCGCAGGGGTTCCATCAACGAGAGGCTGTATGGCCGCTGTTCGTCGGCGGTAGTGTTTCTGAGCGCACATCATCCCATGTGGCCAACCATTGCGAATGTCGATGATCATTCAAATTTTGTACTGCAACCAGGGACATGAGCTCACTTGGCCCTCGTACTAAAACACCCGATGCACACTGTGTGGGTTTGGCATCTACACGTACCACAGTCAGAACGCGGGACCAGCGCATCTTGCACGCCGATATAGAACGCACAGAGAATACTCCTATCAACCATTTACGACGTGGCTTTGAAAACAGGTGATCGCCGAGCTGTGATGAAGCAGGTTTGATTTTATTGTTAAGAGGAGTGCATTGAGAGCCCGTAGACCGCTTGGTCGTGGGTAGCGGTGTGTATTCCCAAGAACCCTGGTTCGAGAAGTCCTTGACGTAAAGTTCGTCAGTTTACAAGGTGGTGGCGCCTGGCAAGGCTGTAAGCGCCTGGTCGGTGGGATGCATCATGTATGGATACGCGTTACGTCACAGTCATGTGCACGCGCATCAAATCGTCACGGCTGGCGGGAAAAAGCGATCTCTTCCCCTGTCGGAGGCTATCACAACCCGACATCTATGCCAGCCTCTTCGACCACGTTCCCTCCTCTCTGGCTCTCTTCTCACCCTCTGGCACGATTCAGGATGGTATCGGTCCATGACAAAAGTGCAGATATTTTCAACAGTCCGTTCAGTGGCAGAAATAACGCAAGAAGAACGAGGACATCGATACGCGGTGATTCTCCCCGCTACCTTTACCCACGATGGCGCTCATCGCGCCTTCCAGAGTCCTATAGTGGCATCAAGAGTCACGACATGCAGCCTGTTTATGTAAAAGTGGCAGAATTCCGGAGAGGAGGAAGTCAGCCTCGCGTTCCAAACGAGCCGTCCGAGGGCGCTCCCAGTCAGCCCAACTTCGTCTGGACGGAGCCGCTCATGCCTTTGTGAGTTCCAAACGTGCCATCACCCCACTTCGCTGCCTTGTCGTGGACTCGAAGATGAGAGCTCAGGGTGTCATGGTCTCCCCCGACAAACTGGGTACGAAGCCTCCTCATATCACCACTCCTGGAAAACGAGGTCAGCTGCCGCACCTACCCCCGCTGTTGCGGTCGCAATCGCTCCACCCGGTAGTCTATGCCCACCAGTTGGGTTGGAACGGCTCTAGGATGAGCGCAAACGTCTTCACGCCAGTTGGGTACCTCCCTTCGCTGCCCGTCCTGCACCACCAGGCGGACCGCTATCCGGGACCCGCTCTGGACCCCACCCTTGTTCCTCGGCGCGATATGGGCCACGTTTTTGCCATGCAGCGCGGGGTGTCCCTCCCCTCCGCGGGGTTCTCGACTCTCCCAGGTCCACCCCAATACTTCGCGCTCCCCGCCGTGCCAGCCACGGTGCCGACCATGTCCACAAACGCCGGGAAGCGGGCGCCACTCATCTCCGTCAAGGCTACAGCCGCCGGGGTTCCAAGGGAGATCCGCAAGAAACCTAGCCTCGCGGGCTCGCCTACCAAGGCCCGCCTCCGAATTTCACAGGCGTGCGAGGCGTGTAGGAGCCGGAAAAGCAAGGTACGCTCCCAGACACATTTTCGGTCCTATGAATGATTGTTACTTACGACGTAATTTGTAGTGTACAGGCACGAGACCAGTGTGTGCGCGGTGCTCGAAAGGCGGCCTCGAGTGCGTGTACATATTCGACCATCGTGCGAACAAATCGCGGAACGGTGCGCCCAAAGTAGACTTTCCGTCGGCTACTAAATCGTCCCAGGGCGAGGAACCGTCTGCCGTCACCTTCGTCGATCATTCAGACTCGTCGGCTAGTACATCCATCCCTCCGTCGCCTTCTTCCCCGGAGATTCCGTTGTCTTCTCTTCTGGTTCTGGGCTCCACCCAAGTTATTCCCCCGGCCAGGCGGTATGCCAAACTACCTCCTCGTCGCCGTCCTCATGTCGACGCAGAGCTGCTGGGGTGCGTCTTGTCTCGTGTTCCGCCGTTCAACTCCGCCCCGTCCTCGTGCTAATACTACGTACTCGGCAGACCGCCGTGTGAGGAGCCCATCGTCCCGCGGTGGCACTCGTTGCCTTTCTCTGACAAGACCCCGACAACGATCCACTCGCGCAGCCTGCAAACGCCTGGAGAAGAGCTAGAGCTGCGCATGGATGCGCTGTCTGTGGGAGCTCTCCCGCCTCTCATGCGGAGCGGGTCGACGTCTTCCGGGTCGGGCTCCGTACCCCCTGGTGCGCCGTCGCCCTCGGAGCGTTATCCGTCTCCGAATGTTGCGGTTTACGGCCCCAACGGCCGCGGTGATTACCTGTCAGCAGCAACCTCGCTCCTCGAGTCGTTTCCCTCGGGGGTGTCCACATCGGACAGCGCGACAAGCGCGTTCGATCCACTGCCCAAGGGCCAACCTTGGTGCTCGCGCGCTCGGTCTGCGGACAGCGCCTCGCCGCAAAGGCCGCAAGAGGACTGCGGTTTGGAGTTCAGCAAATATATCAACGCGTCCCCTTGACCGCTACAAACCACAGAGTGTATTCCGGCGACAAACGACTAGCACCCGGGCTAGAGCTTGGCTGTCATGATGTCTCACAAGCTTTGCGCGTTTCACTAGTTATGTAGGAGTACGGCATCATAATATGTCCCGATGCGTTGCCCATCGTGCCCTGTATGTACATTGGCGTACCATTAGCGAAGATGTATACCCAGCATCATAATTCCATAGATACGACGAGGACACACTAGGCGTCCGTCCGCGGCGAATTTTGCCATGGGCCCGCATGGGTGGTGCGGGCGCTCACGTAAGGGGCGGAGGCGCCGAGCAAGGGATCGGACAGGCCTCCACATCCGCCTCCTCTCTTCAAGAGCAAAGTCAATCGGCTCGATGTGTGCACTCCCTCTCCCCTCAAGCCTCCCTCTCTGCACTCTCCAGCAGCGACCATGCACCCCGCCACGGCGTCCGCCTCGACCCCCGACACACACCAGTCCCTCAGCCCCGGCAGGGAGATCCCCGTATTCGAATTCACGAAGCGGAAGCGTTGGGCCGACCTTCTCGTCACTGAACTCAGCGACTCGATTATCCTCATCCTCTCCGCCTCGTGCCAGGTCTGGTACTGCGGCAGCGCCGTCACAGACCTCCTCGGCTGGCGCGAGGACGAGCTCGTGGACAACGACCTCGTCGACCTCATGAACGGTGCGTCGCCTCCGCCCACCCGCCCGTCCACCTCTACCCCCCGGCACACGCCTGCGACCCTGCGCGTCCAACCTGTGCTAACTTCCGCTTTGCCTCCCCCATCCTCCGCGCCCGACGCCGCCTCCATCTCCGGCGTGCGCAGCGGGCGACCGGGCCAAGTTCCGCGCCGCGTTCGACGAGAGCATCCGCACGCGGGGCGAGATGCTCGCGTACGCGCGCATACAGTGCAAGAACCAGTTCCACGTCGTGAGCGGCCACAGGTCCGCGCCCCGCGAGGTGCTCTTCGAGATCAAGGGCCGCCCGCACTTCCTCCCCGACTCGGGCGACTTCAGGTGCTTCTTCGCCATGGCGCAGCCGTACCCGAGTCGCAACATCGCCGTGTGCGTGCCTCTCCCTCTCCCTCTCCCTCTTCCCTCCCTCCTTCCTTCCCCGCTCCCTGTCCAATGTGGTGTGTCCCCGTCGAACACGTGCTGAGTGGTTACCGCGCGCGTCCCCAGGCTGAACACGGTCCTCGAGCTGAAGATGGAGAACGAGAGGCTGCAGCAGCGCGTCACGCACCTGCGCGCGCAGTCGCAGGCCATCGACGGCGCGAGCGAGAGCCCGTTTACGACATCCGACAACTTCGGCGCGCCAGACGCGGCGCGGGCCCCCTTCGACGCGTCTGTGGGGCCGGACCCCGAGGACGACGGTCCCAGGAAGAAGGTGCGCCGCGTAACGTACAGCTCCTCGTGCGGGAGCCTCTCCACTCACCCGACGGACTCTCGGCAGGCGAAGCGCATAACCGCGGAGCAGCACGTTTGCGTGACGTGCGGCAGGACGGACTCACCGGAATGGCGTAAGGTGCGTTGCCCCTCCCGTAAGCTGTCTGCGCCGCTGCCGGGTGTTGACGATCGCCGCAGGGACCCATGGGCCCGAAGACGTTGTGTAACGCCTGTGGGCTGAGATGGGCAAAGAAGTCGCGAAGGGGGGACGAGGATGCTGACCCTGCGGGGCAGGGCAGCCGGCCGAACATGGTATTCTGAGGGACCCTCCGTGCTCCCGCGCACCCTTATGTACGACCCGACGTTGTCCTTCTTGGAGCTTCTTCCTGTGTAGCATATGACGAGCTGGAGGCGGGCGTTACCGCTCACCTGGGTCCTATGTAGCGTACCAGACGCTCGGTTCCTCTCGTCTGCAGTCCCCCCTAATCGATGACTCTCTGCACCGCCCGCGCCCGCCTGCAGCTTGCCTTTGCTCTCCTCCTCGACCGTGCCAAGCGCGACCCCGGACGCGCGCACCCCGACGAGCGAACCTTGGCGCAATGGCCGACCGCGCACCGCACATCGCAGACACGGCCCCGGGCGACTGGAAGTACGTCGCCGAGGGCGGCTCGACGATCGTCTTCTCCTACTCGGGCGCGCCCCACCCGCACTTCGACGGGACCGCGCTCCGGCTGCGCAAAGCCCACGTCGGCGTGCACGGGGGCCCGGGTGGCCGCGGGGGACGGCCGCCTTTGGAAGCGGGAGAGCAGGACGGGGGAGATGACGGGACCGAGGGAGCGGCGGTGGACGGGGTGGCGGAAGAGGCGGAGGCGGCGGAGGTGACGGTGGACGGGGGTGCGGAGGAGGAAGACGACCCCACGATCGTGTTCCAGCGCTCGGTGGTCGAGCGACTCGTGCCCGCCGCGTTCCTGCCCCGGCTCGACGCCGTGCGCGTCGAGCGCGCGTGGCTGGAGAAGCTCGCGGCGGCGGCGGAGGGGCAGCGGCCCGCGGCGCGGCGCGCGAAGGACGCGATCGACACGGGCAGGCGCAAGGCCGTGCTCGCGACGGACCTCGTCGGCGGCGAGGGGTGGGCGGTCGAGATCAAGGTGCGTGCGCCCCGTTGCCCCCCCCCATGCGCAAGGCAGTCCTGACTCCCCGTCCCACGTTCATCGCCCCCCTCCGCCGCGCCGTGCCCGTGCCGTGCCTCGACCGCGCCTCTCCCCCTCCCCTCCCCTCCGTTGCCTATTCCCCCCGTGCCCTTCTTCCGCACCCCGCCGGCCCCCGCGCGCAAGCCCAAGTGGGGCTTCCTCCCGGCCGCGGAGCACCTCTCCCCCGCGACGCGCGCGCTCAAGACGCGCACGTGCCGCTTCTGCATGCACGCGCGCCTCAAGGCCGCGCGCGGCGAGCCCGCGGCCGCGCCGGGCTACTGCCCGCTCGACCTCTTCGCGGGCGGGCGCGACGCCGACCGCGTCGTGCGAGCCCTCGGCGCGCTGTGGGACGCGTGGGTCGAGTCCGGGGGCGCGGTGAACAACCTGCGCGTGTTCGTCGGCGGGCGCAGGGTCGTCCCGAGCGCGGAGGTGCGTTTTCCCTTTCCCTTTCTCCTCGTCATCGCTCCCCTAGTTTTTTTCTTCGTCTTCCGTCTTCCGTGTTTCCTGTCGGCCGCCTTCTTTTGCGCCGCTACGGGTGGTTCCGTTCTCGTACGCTGACGCGCATGCGCTTTTCCCCGAACGCTCGACTCGCCTATCCCCGGCCGCCCGTGCTGTGGCCCGGCCTCTCCACTCGCCAATGACGCACACGCTATTCCCCGGCGCGCACCTCGTTCTCCCCTGGTCGACCGGCCAACGCCCCCTCCGACCGTAAATCCCCCCCTCCCCCCTTCGCAACGCGCCCGGCCGACACCCAAAACTCCACCGACCGTCTCCCGACACCTCTTCGGCCGCGTCCACCGCTCGCTCGCACGTCATTGTCGGCCGCGCCCACCAGCCATCTTCCCTCGCCCCGCTCGCCGCGCAGCTCCTCCCGCCCTCCACGGAGGCGGCCGCGGCGCCGGACTCGAAGGCGGAGGCACAAGCGGACCCAGACCCGGACGCGGACGCGCTCCGCGCCGCGCTCGCAGACGCGCTCCTCCCCGTGCTCCTCGGCACGCCCGTGCTGCCCACGCTCGCGGGCCTCCAGCGCACGCTCGACGCGCTCGACGTCGAGGGGCTCGCCGCGCTCTGGGCGCGCCTCCGTCCCCGCCCCGTCGATGGGGAGCAGGACGGGGAAGAGCGAGAGTACGGGTACGCGGATGTTGGGCTGGGCGAGGGCGAGCGTGAGCCGGACATCGCGGAGTGGACGCGCTTCGTGGACGCGTACGCCGCGCGGTACGCCGCGCGGTACGCCACCGGAAACGGCTCGGGCGAGGGCGAGGGCTCGGACGGGGGCAAGGGGGAGGGCGCAGAGGACGACGAGGCGGAGCTGCGCTTCCGGCTGCTCGCGTACCTCCTCTCCGCGTCGTTCAAGGACTGCTCGCTCATCGTGCGCATGCGCCCCGCGCCGCCCGGGACGCCGGGGCGCTTCGTGCAGACGGTGACGGTCATCGACCTCGACGTCAAGGGCGTCGACAGGCTCGCCAAGTGGGCGCGGCTCGACAAGGAGATCGTCGAGGCGTACAGGGGTGCGGAGCCCAAGGAGTGTGTGGATAGTTGGGCCTGAACTTGAGGGCTTGAAGACCTGAGCAGCCGAAGTCATGATACCACAGTGGAGTTGGTCGTCGCGCGGGGAGTAATGGAGAAGCTCATGTACTGTCCATGTACATTTTTGGTATAATATTTATGATACAGTACATTTCGCCGGGTCGTTGGGGGGATGGGATGGGGGGATAGGTTGGTGACGAGGAAATGTGCTGGGGTAGAAGGAAAAGAGGGAGGGAAGGAAGGAAGAAGACGTAGAGACAGCGAGGAGTAAGCAAAGCGACGGTGCAGTGTCCCAACGAATAGCCAAGATCGAAACGTAAGGTACATCTATGGTGGAAGGTTGTCTATAGCCGTTTGTGTCCGATTTGTGTTTGTATCCCAGGGGAAAGGGCGAAGACCAGCCGCCCCAGCGTGCGAGGCGAGGCACGGTGCGAGTGTGGGGTGGCGACTTAGATGACGCAGTACCCTCCGTCGACGCGGATCTCGGCCCCCGTCATGAACCGCGAGGCGTCGCTGGCGAGGAAGACGATCGCGCCCGAGAGGTCCTCGGGGTCGCCCATCTGTGAAACGCAGCGGCGTGTGAGCAAGCGCAGCGCACGGCGGGGCCCCGCCAACGAGACCGCAGGCCACTCACCCGTCCCATCGGCGTCAGGCTTTCCCATGTTTTCTGCGAACGGCAGAGACGGCATCAGCATATGACCAGCGCGCGGGGCCGCGCCACCATACCTTGAGCTCCTGGTCGTGCGCGAGGATAGTGCGCGTGAGCTTCGTGAGCATGTATCCGGGGCTAGGCGGGGGGGACAAGACCAAGACCGCGTTAGCGCATCCCGCGCACTGGGATCTCACGTCACGGCGCACCTGAGCGTGTTAACACGCACGCCCTTCTTCGCCCACTCGACGCCCAGCGACGCGGCCATGTGCTTAACGGCTATCACAAGAGAGAGAAAACCAGAGTCAGCGCGCCGTCCGAGACCAACCCCGCGACAGGGCCAGGGGGAGCGGAAAGAGAGAGGGGCACGCACCGGCCTTGGCGGAGTTGTACGGCGTCTGGGGCTGGGGGATGTTCACGATCTGTGGAGAGTGCGGGGTATCAGCCGGCGCGGCGATCGGATCGGGGAGTGCGGGGCTGGGCGCTCACGTTGGCGCTCATGCTCGCGACGAGGACGATGCTGCCGCCGCCGAGGGGGATCATGTTGCGCGCGGCCTCGCGCGCGGTGAAGAACGCGCCGTGCACGTTGATGTCGTACAGCCGCTTTATGCGGTCGAACGGGTAGCTGGGGGGACGGAAGGAGGGCGCGTGGAGGAGCGCGTATGTCGTCACGTCAGTGATGGGGCGGGCGGAGCATGGGGGAGCGCCGGGGTACGTACTCGAACGCGGAGTAATTTTCAACGATGCCTGCGGCGTCGGCGGTGTGGTGAGCGGCGGGCTCGGAGTGGTACAAGGTACAAGGGCGTGTGACGCACCGGCTGAAGCGACTACGGAGTCGACGCGTCCGTAGGTGTCCATGACGCGGCGGAAGGCCTGCTGGACCGAGAGCTCCGAGGAGACGTCGCAGCCGATGCCCATGACGCGGTAGTCGCTGGGGTCCATCTCACTGTCAACTTCACACCTTATCAGCAAAGCGTCGCTGGCGCGCGGGGCGGCGGATGGCGTGCGATGATGCGGCGGCGGCGGAGGTTGTGGAGCGGGAGGCGGAGGGGAGTCGGAACGGGGGATACTGACCGCATGCAGCCTTGACGAGCTCGACGGCGGCCTGCTCGGCCTCCTCCTCCTTGAGGTCGACGATGGCGAGGGAGGTGCAGCCGGACTGGACGAAGGCGCGACAAAATTCGTTGCCTAGACCGCGCGCGGCGCCCGTCACGACGGCGACCTGTTGTGGGGCGGCGGCGAGGGGTAAGCGAGGGGCAGGAGCAGGAGGCAGGGGGGCGGGAGGGAGAGGGGGGGAGCACGAACCTTGTTGGCCATGGAGAAGTCGGGGAGGTTCTTGACGACGCG